>JAAOAT010000559.1:0-55903 GCA_013186855.1 Fusarium ramigenum
TTATCTTAAGATTATTATCTTAAGTTAATAGACTTACTTCTATTAAGTAGCTTACTTTATATATATTTTATATACTTTAAGCTAATTATCCTTATAGATAAGCAGTAGCACTTATTTATATGCCTTTAGAATTAGTTATTAAACTATCTAGCTTTTAGCTAAAAGTAAGATCTTAGGTAATTATATGGGCAATAAGTATTTTGCCTGGATGTGTTTATTCGTGTCCTTTACCTTTATAGCCTGGAGGCTAAAGCCTCTTTTGAAACCCAAACCTTACCGCAGTTCAGCGTCAACTATCGGCTGGCCCCAGAGTTCAAGGGAACTACTCCTGTACAGGACGGCTACGCAGCTCTGCTCTGGCTACATAGCAAAGCAGAGGAATTCAATATCGACCCGAGCAGAATCGGTGTGATGGGTGAGAGCGCAGGCGGAGGTATCGCGGCTGGTGTTGCGCTTATGGCTCGAGACAAAAGATTAAGTCCGGGGCTGGCAAAACAGGTCCTAATCTATCCGATGATCGATGACTGCAGCATAATTCCCAACAAAGCGATAGAACCTCTTGCATTTTGGAAGACTACGGATAACGCCACAGGTTGGGCTGCGCTTCTAGGCGATGAAGCAGGGAAACCCGAGGCAGTCAGCATCTCCTATTATTCAGCTCCTGCTCGGGCTCCAGGTCTGGCTGGTCTTCCACCAACATTTATCGGTGTTGGAGGCCTTGATATCTTCTTACAGGAGATAATCAAATACGCTATAAGACTGCTGGTCGAGAATGTCCCAACCGAGCTACATGTGTATCCAGGCTTGCCTCATGGCTTCGAGTTGATCGCACCTAACATCACCGCTACAAAGAAGGCCGAAGAGAATCGTTATAGAGCTATACTGGGCATTTAAACCAGCGATATAAATAAATTTATGGTTCTGTGTTTAAACTTGGGCAGCATAAATTATGGTCCAGCCAGGCGGCATGAGCTGCACAGATAGTTCCTAAATGATAATAACATATTTAGCTTATAGGCAATTCGTCTTCAGAATCATAGACACAAGCTTGCTAAGTCTGAGTGTTGTATCCCAAGACGTGTGGAATATCAGAAATACCAGTGAGCTGATAGTCTTTCAATATGCTAGGGCTATTCCCATGGACCTCAGCTAGAGCAGCTCTCTCGGCAGCGTGTGAACAACTGTAGATTGCTCATGAAACTGGGAGTAATGTACGTAAATTGGCTGGGACATAGTGATTGCCAATCATGGCCGCTTCGCTTATCCTGCGAGGAATCGCGGCCGGCACTGCTAGATAGATACGGAGCTCCTCGTGCAATACTGCAAACCTGTACTCGAGCCTCTGCACGCTGAGAAGATCGATTTCCTCCTCGCTCTGGAAGCGTTCCTTTAGTTCTGCATATAGCTTCATCAGGATCGGTCTGTATATCGCCAGTAGGTATATAGTGCCAGCCAGAGTGAACGTCTTCCCAAGCTTCGGGATAGCCGAAGCTAAGTTCGTTGGGGGCAACTCGAACGATGTTGCCGTAGATTTGGTGCAGGCCGTATATATTCTCATGTCCGGCGTTGGAAGTCCAGGCCAAGGAAAAGGGTGTCTGTGTCATGGACCATAGTATCGGGCCCGGGAATTTGGGAAGGGAATGAAAGAAGACATTGTATATTATCTTCCCGACGAGACACAGTACTAACTAGCGGCCACCGACTCATGTTAGCTGGGACGTCTGTGCAAAGCGGTATTTGAATGTCTGAGAACGTCGTACTCACACTGGCAAACAGAATGGATATGACAGAGCTTGCGCTTCTTGACCCAACGAGAGAGGTTATCAAGCGAGACATGGCTTGTAAGAATATATCAGGCAATCACGCGTTGCAGTAGTAGGGAAGGCGGTTTTCAGGCAAGAGCTTATAGATTAAAATTTAATCTTATATAAATAGAGTATTAACTGAGTTGATGCCATGGCTTGAGTAAGTTATAGGTTTTGTTTGATACTTGTTGATAATAAATTGAATTGAAAAAACCAAGGAGGGGTCAAGAGATACACCTCAGCAGATGGCTGAGGTTAGTAATTGTTATCTACCTAGGTAGATGAAGATATACATTTAGACCTATAGCCATTGGAAGCGGTTCAGACATCTTATATAGACAAGCTTTTACTTAAACATATATCCATTTTGTCTCTGAGCTCTGAAGTCACTGGATAAAGACGACAAAGCTCTTTTTATCTTGACAGAGTATAAAGGCGAAAATTGCAGTTATTAGTGCCGGGTAGGCGACTGTGTGAGCAACCAATGAAATGCCCCTGTTAGCACGCGCCTGTCTGCAGGCATCGATCGTGACTAGCGGCTGGCTAATGGCCGGCGCTCTACGGAGTAGAAGTTTATTTGTCAGCGATCTGAGATTAACTAACTCCACATATAAACTCTAATCGCCGTATTTATACGACGCCCAGGACCCATGTGACGACGCTGTATCCTTTTGCAACGCAACACAGAAGCATAGTATGATTAGAAAGCGGAAAGGTCACAGAAAGTCCCGAGAGGGCTGTGTTCAATGCAAGGAAAAACACGCCAAGGTGAATATCCCATCTGTTAGTCTGTGTCAAAGGGAGATAACCCGCAGCTAATCTCTCTAGTGCAACGAGGTGCATCCACGATGCCTTCAATGCCAGCGGGCCAACCTCGCGTGCAGCTTCTCATCCCCCACGCTGACCAAGCCACCACTGAACGAAGACAGCTTAGCTGATCTGGAGCTGCTGGAGCACTGGCACCGATACCCTGTGACGGGCGACATGACGGAGACTACGAGGCAGCTGCAATACAACCTTGTTCGCTTGGGCTTTTCTCACCACTACTTACTGAATAGCATTCTGGGCCTCACCGCTCTTCAACTTTACAGTGAAGATCGGTCTCAGTCCAGATGGTACGTCAGAGCTGTTGCTCACCAACAAGCTGCAATTACTCGAGCTAGGCCACATTTTGAATCCTTGACTGAAGGGCACGAACAAGCTCTGCTCGGGTTTTCCGCTTTCATGTCAATGTATGCCGTAGCGGAACCAGTCTATCGCCCCGGTCGTATCTGCTCCGAAGCACCATTTGACCCGGTTGAGGAGCTGCTGAGAGCACTTCGCTTCAGTAGGTCTACAATCATGTTTGTACAGCAGAGCTTTCCCCCAGATGTCGTTTCGGGATCATGGCTCCTCACTAAGTTCGCTACGAATCGTCAAGACGCTAGGAACGATCTTGAAATAAGATATCCACAGCTCGCATTTTTACAGAGATGCATAAGTAGTCAGATTGAAGGAGCTGAAGAGAAAGCATGCCTCCATGCTGTGAGAGCACTCTTCCGCCGTATTGCAACGCTTTCGGACAACATAGGCGACCCTGAGCCGGGGAAGATAGTCTGGGGTTGGGGACTTGAGATAAGCCAGATCTTTCTGGATCTGTGCTCTGACCATCACCCAGCAGCACTTGTTATTCTAGGTCACTTTGCTGTTTTGATGAATTATAACCGGGAGCATTGGTGTCTGAGCCCCTGGCCAGCTGGTCTGCTGAGCTACGTTAATGGGGTTCTTGGAATTGAGTAGCAGCATATTATGGAATGGCCAGGAAATATTGTCTTTAGGGGAGATCTTGCCAGTAATAGGCTTACTTTATGAAACCTTTATATTCTTTAATAGAAACTGGGAGCTAGAATGACTTGACCCAGCTACTTCAGCCGCTCTAGGTATAGTCTAGAACCTAAGACCCTGCAGAGACTGGAGTGTTTATTAGCGCCGCTGCCTCCGTGAGGTGCCCCCACATAGCTTGATCACGCTACCGTATAGATACGGACGGTGGTCCACTATCTGTAGCCAACCACGCTCTCAGGTGGTCTCAGTCCGAGTTGTATTCTTCCCGAAAAAGTCGTGATAGATTTCGTTGAGATTCTGACACTCAAAAGTGAATTGGTCAGCAGCGCAGAAGGAGCAATCAAGGGTAGCATAGGTCTATCTGTTGAATATAAAACCATCTAATCAACCCACGTAATAACTGACCCATCAACCAATAACTAAATCAAGTCTCTTTATATATCTACTACACTCTAACACAACATTCCTGCATCCATCATGTCTCTGCCAAAAACCACAAAGGGCTGGGCAGTCGTTGGCCAAGGCAGCTTTGATAACCTCAAGTTTGACACCCAACAGCCTCTCCCCGAGCTCTCCGACAATGAAGTGCTGGTCAAGTTCCATGCAGCCTCTCTCAACTTCCGCGATATCATGATTGCTCAGGTAAGTGACCACTGTCTACGATCATCAGCCTTACTAACTCTCCCAGGGCACTTATCCTTTCGATGTCAAGCCAAACATCATTCCAGGCTCCGATGGTGCTGGAGAAGTCGTTGCTATTGGAAACAAGGTCACCCGATTTCAAGAAGGTTCCAAGGTTATGACACTGTTTATGCAAACGTACTTTGGCGGACCGCTAACCCCCAAGGTCTTGGGATCGGCGGTCGGTGGTTCTGTTGATGGCACCCTGCGGGAGTACGGTGTCTTCAACGAGAATGGACTCGTGGATATGCCAAGAAACCTCAGCTACTTGGAGGCTGCAACACTGCCCTGTAGCGCTCTTACAGCGTGGAATGCTCTCTACGGGCTGAAGGCAATCCTTCCCGGTGACTGGGTCTTGACACAAGGTACTGGCGGTGTCAGCATCTCTGCTCTGCAGTTCGCAAAGGCTGCAGGTGCTCGAGTCGTCGCCACGACGTCCTCTGCTGCCAAGGCCCAGAAGCTCAAAGAGCTAGGAGCTGATCATATTATCAACTACAAGGAAATTCCGAACTGGGGAGAGGAGGCCAAGAGGCTGACTGAAGGTGGCGTTGACCATGTCCTCGAGGTTGGGGGCGCGCATACTATCACAGAGAGCCTCAAAGCTGTTAATATCGGCGGGTCTGTCACAATCATTGGTTGGATTGCTGGACCGGGAGAGACCGGGCCAAGCTTTCCTCAGATCCTGTCGAGCATGGCTGTCGTCAGGGGAATTGTCGTCGGGAGCCGAGATCAATTCGAAGCAATGGTACGTTCTGGAGCAGCTGTTTTCTTCACTGGCCCTTTCTCTACTTTCCAATACATGATTACTAACTTGAAAAGGTTCGCGCGATTGAGGCTTTCGACATCAAACCCGTTCTCGACAAACAGGTCTTCAAGCTTGAGGAGCTCAAGGAGTAAGTCAATCATATACCATCAAGACTTGGAAGCCAGGCTAACCAATCCCAGTGCTTACCAGTACCTGGTGGACCAGAAGCATTTCAGCAAAGTTGTTATTAAGATTGAATAGCAGAGAGAAATACTGTGCAAGTTGCGTTGTGTTAGCATCATGTACTAGGTCTCTTAGCTCAAAATAACAATCGAGAAAAGGTGTCACTCTGTGTCAAGCTAAGAGCCGCTTCTGGGGTGATAGCATGTAGCATCAATTATTATATATTCAATCCGTTAAGATTTAGGTCTCTCTAGCTATACCTGACAGGGTAGTGGACATAATAGATAGACAGCTCAATAGCTAAAACACTAAATATTGTATTAAAATAGCTGACCAAGGTATAAAGAGGCATATAACCACATGCTAGAGAATTAAATGTTATCACTTACAGCTCCATCTTCCAGTAACACAGGAGTAAATACAGAAAGAAATAAACCTCAGAACACCAAGCTGCTCCACGTAATAATTATCCAACTTGAAGAAACCCATACATGCAGCGGTATCATTTCTGACTGGAGACTGGGTATATAATAGAGCAACAGTATAGGGATCAGGACTGCGCAAGACATTAAAGACCTTATGAGTATAGCTCCACTCAGTGCTAGCCTTTTCTTCTCGATACCCCATTCGACTGCATACCACATGATCGATAGAAGGATGGCTAGAAGACACGGCCAAATGAATTCCCAGGTAGTACTTCTCTCCACTCCAATAGCAGCAAGAGGTAAAAGCAACAATAGGTTGAAAGCTAGAGCCAATTTTAGAATCTTCGAAAATGAGTCTCCAATCCGGTGCGTAGCCGCGAACGTTATAACCATAGTTATGTACGTCATCAACAGATTTGCTAATGCCCTCCCAGCGAACCTGATCTCGGGATCATCAGAAGGGGATCCCCAAACTCTGTCATTGATACGATAGTAAGGGAAAGCAGAGCAATGCCGTTTGCCGATCTCTTTAAGGGGATAATCCAATACATTCTGGAGATCCATAACGAACACAGTATCCAGAGAAGTTGTAGAAAAGGGTTGAAAACGAAGAATGAAAATGCAAAAGACCTGAAAGGTTGAGAAATGCCTCGAAGGTCGTCAACAGCGAAAAAGACGCCGGCTTGTATGTAGCCGAATGCTGCCAGACAAAGTGCACCATGGTAAGAGATGGAAGCCACGTACTCGCGATCAATTCTTCTTGCATCATTGTCTTCGAACTCTGGCCAGTCGGGATTGCTAAGATTTATGGCCCATCGCCTTATACACTCTCTTTCCCTGGGCTTCGATGAATAGGAGAGATTCTCGATAATAGCAGCCATAGGTGCTAGAAGAGGGATTAGAGGCAGGGTTTGACCGAAGGACCACTCGTTTTCTTCTTGAGGTCCCCGCTTTCGAGTATATAATAGTCGTTTTGTGCCCCATATGAGCGCAAAGATCACCCAATACACCTTAGAATTATTAGAACCTATAAAGAAGCTATAGCTTAAGGGGTCATACCTCTGCTAGGAACGATGTAAACAGATCAAGGTGGATGTTGATCAAGCTAGAAAGCGCAATGACAAAAGGGTCATATACCAGAATTGCCAAACGCTCTTGCCATCCCTCCCTAGCTCTAGGGTCCCATTGAAGAATATCCTGGCTTCCTCTACGCCGCTGTTGAGTTGATGCTTCTCTCATTGCTGCGCCAATCAGTCGTAGCCATCTCTTCCCAGCTCCAGGATCTACTTCAGAAATGCTCTGACTTCCCCCGCGCTGCCTTCTAGTAGATACTGTTCTCATTATTGCACCGATCTGCCGTAATGATGTCTCAAATCCTTTGAACATCTTAGCCATACGGATAGAGAACCCATAGGCGAGAAGGCATATCATCTTCACCATAGATTCGAACGTTATTGTCTGCGTGTTTGGTAACATCTTAAGGTAGCAAATAGCAAAATCAGCCGGGTGCTGTGACCCACCTTCCCAATCGAAGTGGCCTGTCAAACCGACGGCAACAGAGAGGAGCAACAGCATAGCAGACATGAAAGCTACTCGCCATGAGAGTTTAACGCGTCTGTTTGCGAAGTAGTTGCGTAAGAAGGAAAGAGTTGCTAGGTGTGTGATATTCGCAAGCCATGCCAGATAGACGATCAATTGCCAGTGATAAGCCGATAAGCCACAACGCAAAGCAATATAGCCACTGACCAGGATGGATATCCCCGTGAAGATCTGGATATCCGAGAGGGCAATGACGCACTGGGAATGGTCAGCTTGGTTCGAAATCGACAGACGCTCAAGAAATTAGAACTCCTACTTTATTGAGTGCAGGCTCCAGTCGGGAGGACTGGAGCAGGTGGGGACGCTGAATGTGAAACAAGTTTGGCAGTAAGCGGACCAACCGAAGAACTGAAAAGTCAATATGATTCGGGTATTGGGTAGGCGTCTTTGCATTCTTCTTCCGGAAGGGGTCTAACTCGGGGTTAAAAGCAACTAGATAGTATATTATGAGCAAGAAGACAACTATCCAGGCATTCGAAATAAAGGCGACCATCACCTATAGGGCTGTCAGTGTTGGCTTGGAGCAAATCGGTATAAATGGGGTGCGCACGCCAATGCCTGCAACGTCGCCATAGGGTTGGATCTCTGATGGATGCGATGAGCAGTTGTAGTTGCAAGTATTAGACATTGTTTCAATCGCATAGCTCAAGTTATTGAGATTTTGGAACGGTTTGGAAGGCTACGGTATAAAATAGCTCAAGACCTACGCTTAAATTTGGTCCTTTGGTGACTTGGTTATCTGACCCTTTATTAAGGACAAGTAGGCTGACGCAGCTGAAAAGATCCAAGCAACTTGGCGCATGCTGTAAAGCCAAAGCAATCATCTTGTTGGGTGGCTTGCCGATACAGGGGCTATGATAGGATTGTCAGACTTTTACTGCTTGGAGAGTGCCCTGGTTTATGCAAGCCAGGGGATAGACTCATTCAGCCCATAGGCGCCAAGACACGGCAAGTCACTCTAATTATTGCTTTGGGGCCAAACTGGAACAAAAGTCTCAGCCATAAAAGTGTAGGTGGGGTTGATAGCCGCGCGCTTGCCATTGATAGTCCAATAAAATATCAACAGTTCAAGGTACAGCCAGCCTCATCCTGCTATTTTCAAGCCCCCAGTCACCCTCCTCCACGAATCAGTCTGTTGCAGTATGAACCTAAGGTTGTTGAAAGCGGTCCTGGCCGTAGCTTAGCATTCGCGCTCGACAGGAATCCTATCAAGCTGCTCCAAGACCCCGCTCAGCGACGTATCTTCTATAGTCTCAATGGCAGCCATCACATTCTCTGCGCTATGGATATCTGCTGCATGTATGTGTACGTTTTGTTCAGCTTTTGCAAGTCCCCGAAACTGGCCTTTCATGAACTCGAGCGAGGCATCGCCGTCACTGCCTCCCTTGTATTCAGGAAACCAGTTCGAGAGCGGCGAATGAACAATCTTTTTTCTGAAGACGGAGACATTTGACAAAACGACAAAGAATGGCGTCTGGGTGAACCACCTTGAGTTGACCAGCGAGTCAAACAGAAGGAGGTACTCGTGGAGCCTGTTTACAGTCTCATCTTCCAGCAGGCTCTGGTCATAGATGGCCAGGTCACAGATAAAAAGAAGACATGCAGCGTCATCTACCAAAATGTGTATCCATTTTCGCCTTTGCGTTGACCGATCCGTGATTTGTAAAAGTCGCAGCGTGTGGTTGTCCCGATGGATGAGAGCCTCTTGGGCTGCTCTCCCCAAACGGCGCTGGTCAAAGTGGAACCAGTCATGTTCCGTAGGGATGTACTCTGGCACAAAGACTCGTTTCAAAAGCGAACTGAGACTCCCATTTGCAGTGCAGGGGCAGGTAAGGAAATGCGGAAAGCGGGCATTCAAGAATCGACGCTCGATGTCTTCAAGATTATGGCCAAGCTGCTTAAGCGCGAACCGCAGTTCGTCGCCGCAATACAGCCTCACCATGCTTTCAACCGTTTCTTCATCTTCGTGTTCGCGTGAAAGAATCTCCTTGACACGGCCCAGGACTGGATGAGCCTTGATCCACTCTGGTATGCAAACATATTCATCGATAACATGCAAGCATTCCCGGCATATCGACGCGACAGAGCGCCTCGCCTCGACCCGGACATCTGCGCGTTCGTCGCTGGACAGTGGACTCTCAAAAAATCGGGCTTGCTTTGGGAAAAAGCTCATCTCGTGCTCGTCGCCGAAAAGGATGATCTTTAATTGTCGTTTGCTCTTCTGGGACTCGGCGGCGAGGTATCTGTCAATGGCACGGGTCCGCGCCTCGGCCTCGGCGGGATAGCTGGGCAATGGGAGTAAGCCCTCTTCTCCCGAACTTGACGACTCTGGAGATATCATGGATTTCGAGGATGGTGGGCCAAGGCCCTCCCACCAACGTGCGGGCTTACTATCGGCCCAGGTATGTTGGCTTCCGGCTTCTTGACCGGTATTTTGCTTTGGGCATTTGAGACTGTCCTCATCAACGCCGGAGGTATTTTTGTAATGACTATCCTTTTCGCAGTCCATGATGGCTTGAAGTGCCCAATATAACAGGTACTCGTGGAAGCACTGGAGGAAAACAGAGTGAAGTGGACGGGCCGGGCCATGACCCCGCTGACTCGTTCGCTGCGGCCATTGCTTAATTGGGCTAAAGGGAAAGACAGGCAACAGTGGTCTCAGTCATAGTCATGGAATTAACTCATATGGCAATGCAGCAGCGATATAACTGTACTTAGTAATATGACTAAAGAATATATTCTTGATAGCTTAAAACTAGTTAAGGGACTCCTATCCTGTAATTATTACTATACTAGCGTTTCTCTAAACCTTTACCAATTTCAGCTCTTTAGCTCAAGAAGCCTAGATGCTCTCGATCATCATCCACCACCCTCCCCCATTCTAATAATAATCGAAACATATAAATCTGCATATCTTCAGGCCGTAACGCCTTCTGAGCCCAATCACGTCCCTGCTCCGCGATCTTTCGTGCATGCTCCTGCCCATCTTCTTTACCAGATAAATAGTTAAATAGTGCCCAAACGCCAGAACCCAACCGTACATCGAGAGGGATATAGTGCTGCCACGCAGTAAGTCGCTCATCGAACCATGTCTGAAAGATACCCGCTCGATAAACGAGGCTCCGGCTTTTCAAAAAGGGCAAGAATCGGCCACTAAACCCTGCTCCGTCCATGTCGATGAGATGCCGATACTTCCAATTTTCTTCGAACGGTGTAATGGGGGCTGAGAGCCTCCATTCGCCCTCAGGATCCCTGATTTTGTCCTCAGATGAAACGATGTGCATATCACTAGCCCACTTGTTGAATGTATGCTGTTCAGCAGCGCAATCAGCTTGGTGGCATTTGTGAATGGTTCCCGAAAATGAAACATTGATCGCTAGAGTCTCTTCTTCGCCCGTCGCCTCTTGGTAGGCTTCATGTACAAACCTGGCTCGTAGGAAACCCATCCACGAAGTGAAGGCTGCATATCCGTCTGAACTCGACCCCCTCCAAAACAGCGCTTCGGATTTGTCGTTCCAAGCTGGATCAAGAGTCTCGTTATAGAGACTTTTCTTCTCAAAGTTCCAGGGAGATGGGATCATGATATCAGAAAACCCTCCCACGCGAGCTTGGCTGAATATGGGAAACAGTTTGTTCGTTCCCACCATAGCTGCTGGTGTATTGATGAAGCCATTGAGATACGCGATGTCGGGTTGATGGCACAGATCGTTTGCAAGATCAGCATCGCCTACTAATGCTCCTTGGTCGGTAAAGATTGAATGTGGAAGCATGCAATCCACGCAAAGAGTACTCCAGTCCCACCAACGCTTTCTGCGAGCTAGTGATGATGGAGGACATGTAGGACTGACCAAGTCATGGTAAATCTGCCAGCGGATATTATCCGAAAAGAAGGGCGACATGACCTCCGTTGGAAGCGGCTTGCTGAAATCTGATGGCCATTGCGATCCATTCAAGCTTTTCGTCGTGCTATTCTGTAATCTCTGACCCGGACGCATCATGTTGGCGATTACTTCCTGCGCTATAGCTTTGTGCGTGCGCATTTCCTCAAAAGGTATAGCCATTTGACATTCGTCCGCGAGATTCATGGCAATATCCATATCTGGTAGCCACTTGACAAAAGGCTCCATCATTCGCTGCATCGAATCCATCATCCAGCGGTGAGATCCCGGTATATGTGGCGAGTAGTCGACCGTACCATTCCTTATGCGAAGCACACCGACACCCACTGATGAATACTCGGCCAAATGAGCCGTTTTACCCCGTATGATTGTTGGTTCAAGACTCCAAAAGGGCAGTAAGTCATTGTGGATCTGGGTGAAATCGTCAATAACAGGCGACGCGTTGTCGATAGCAAATTTATGCCATTTATCAAAATTAGGTGGAGGTAACATCCCATGTCTTCTCTTGTATTCTTCAACGGCTTCTTCCAGCGTCTGACTCTGTGCAGCTTGCTCTTCCCATTGCATGAATCTTGCATTTGCGGCCATTGTTAAATCCCCAACAGCCCTACTCAGGGATATAGACGATGAATCTGATAGCAAGTTTGCAATCAGGAATGGCAGCACATAGATGCCAAGAAGCATGACTTCAATATATCGATGTTTGGATGAAACCGTTGAAGATGGAAGTGCTCGTGCTTGGTGAAGCTCAAAGCAACACAAAGCCCAAAATAGGATGGCCACTACTAACTCGATACTTAATAGATCAGGCGACCTAAGTGGTAATAAGACTTTATGCCCTACCATTGGAATGTGATCTCCAAAAAGGCAAATTGAGCTGATGAGCAAGGCTAGAGTTGCTGGACGGACGGAGCGCGATAATGAAAATGCGCACAGCACAGCCACTGTTGTGAGTAGAGACTCGACAACTAGATCCATCAAATCTTTCAGAGGCGGACAAAAGGTCCAAAAAAGATCTGAATCCTCTAGCAGAAAGGGAAACGCCAGTATAAACGTGACAACTGCCGAGGAAAAGAGCCCGAGAGCTACAAAAGTGGACATATTTGTTCGTTCCTTAATGCTTTCGTCGTGGAGGCGCTGTAGGTTTATAAGAAGAAGAGCATCAATGACGCAAGAAAGGACCTGGGCACCCAAGATCAAGGCCCTCAGTTGCCATATTGGAGGACATATAGCTCCTGTCCTTGTGGTGAATTGATCCAGAGCCGATAAGGCTGCGAATCCCCAGAGAAAAGCTAAAAGGCCACGTAGAAACATAAATCCATATTGTCCACAGCTGTTAGCAACGATTGGCTTTGAAGATGTGTCTAAGCGGAAGATGTCGCTACAGACAAATACTAGAAATGGCAGGAATGCCTACATCGCTGTCAGTTAATCAATTCCAATGCTTCTTGACTAGCATGTTTAGAACTACTCGCCTCAATCCCTATGACACTGCATTGCGTCGTGCGAACAACAACCCAAAATAGTAGTATTCGTACTACAATGCACCCAACCATGAAGAAGAACAACGCAGGCAGAGAGCGTATAGTTGATACACATATTGGTATTAATTGTAAAAATCTCGTACGCAGACCGGTTGTTTTTGATGAAAAGTAGAGAGGACCTATTGGCGGCCTTTCAGCACAGCGATCTGGGTCTGAGTATCGTGAGAAGCCTATTGAAAAAAATGCGGTTATGATAAGGACGAAAATGCCCAGATGGATAGGGCGCTCTGAAGATTCTTAGTGAAAGTTTTGAAGCGAAAGAATTCATCATCGTACCGTACGCCGCGGAGGTGTGATATCTCGACGACAATATGAGTAAACTCGACATGAAACTTCTGCATAGCTGATTAACACTAAGCTGCAATACTGCACTTCAGGCATGGAGCGTATCACACCCTAACGAGATTGCCTGCATCGCTGAAACAGAGCCACATACTGCGCGTGTGTTCATTCTTTATTATACGATGTATTGCGGAGGGAGCTTCGTGAGAGTTGAAAAAAAAAGAAAAGATAAAGACGTTTCGCGAGGATACATTGTGTTTCTGCGGAGCTCGTCTCTTCGGTCGGAAATAACATACAGCGATTAAGCTCTAATTTAATGCCTGAGGACGTTCGGAGCCTTCCTAAAACAGAAAACCGCAGATCTGTCACGTCACTGAAGATTAAAAGGAGAGATTGGGACCAACAAATCCCTCGCGCGGCGTAATCCCTGAACGTGGGTGATCATCACAGTTATGCGTATAGCGTACGTAATGAGAAGGCCCGTATTAGTAATATATTAGCCTAAAGACCATGTAAGCATGACCGACTAAAAACCCTCAGCATCCTCTATAACAGGTCTGATGTTAGATTTATAGGTTTTAATCAGCTCTGTGTAAAATCGGTTTTCTGCTAGCAGCGTCCGAACCCAACAGCGAGAATGCATAAGAGTTGGTGGAACTAAAGCTGCTAGTCTCACATGATTAAGCACCAGCACCCTCGCATGTTTTCTTTCTCAATGATGCGCTTGGCCTTGATTGTCCGCTCCATCATGATCCATAATAGAATGGGAAGGACTCCTCCTGGTGTCGGAGCAATTGCTAGATCACTCCGATCAAAAAGAGCGTGGCTCACATCGCCGATGACGCCCTTTTCTGTAACATAGAAGCCAAGATCGACCAAGACGCTCACTTGCGGCTTGACCATTGATTCTTTGATGAAGCCGGGTCCACGATGAAGTTCCGAGATGATCATGGAAGGGCGTGGTGCCTGAACCTCCTCCTCAAGGGCTTCAGGTTTGTCTTGACCGGCATCATGAGATGGATCGAAGTCTTTGGATGCGCTCACGTGGGGGAATTCGCGCTTCATCTGTTTAATAAACTCTTTCGTGATGATGTTCCCGAAACCGACAATATGGATTCTGGCCTGCTGTGCCGACTCAAACAGCCCATACCTGGCCAACAAGCGGACCAACGCGTCTGCAGCAATATTGTCCGCTTGACCTTTGTCAAATTCTTCAATATTCTTGACAGGATCGATGTACCCCATGATCTTTGCTTCATTCAACTGCTTAGGCAACGGGCGCTGTATAAGAATGCCGTGGATATGAGGATCCATGTTCAGCTCTTTGACTTCGTTCATGACCTCTATTGTTGACGCGTCGACGGCCATTTCATACACCCAATAGTCCACGCCAGCCTGTTCCACGAAAGGTCAGTTATGCTCTGCAAGGTCGAAGCGGGGGATATTTTGTGTGTCACGCCGCAGTTATTCTCCTCTTTCCGGTCCCTGGTATGGATGGGGAAGCTGGAGACTTACCCTCGCAGCAACGTGAGCCTTGATCTTGACATAATCTACTGCATCAGGGCCCGTGTTAAAGAACAGAACAGCCATGACTGGCTTGATTCCATCTCTGTCAGCTTTTCGATGACACCATCGCTCAATGTCGTGTACGACCAGGTCTCCTGTGAGAAGGCGGGCCGAGCCGTACTGGTACGCCGAGGGTAGAGTCAGCAGCTCAGAGGCGTCCATTGTAGCGCCTTGTCTGTCTGTTTGGTAAGATGTGGAGATAAGTCGCTGGCGCTAGAAAAGCTGTTGAACTTTTATGTCATTATTGTAGTGTGAGATGCGATATGGAGGGACACGATATCTCGAGGTTGGACGGGAGACGAAGAGGTAGATGAGGCGGTGGAACGTGCACGTGCCATGTGAGTGTTGGGGCCAATCAGGACACCGTCTCTGAGACAGCAGAACAGACAAGATTCGGTGTTCTTTGACAATATACTTACTTGGCTATCATGCGGTACTGAAATGAAGCCAAATCGTGATAAACTATCCAAAAATATTCTTGAGGGTATATCGCGACGGTTTCAAGGCTATCGCTTAGGTGGTGATGTTTGAGGGGAGAAAGTCGTAGTCTAGATGAACAAGACGTAACAGGCAATGAAGAGCATTATTGGCTTTATGTAATTAGAAACTAAGTGACAACTAAAGCAATTAAATCACATTCGGTAGGCTACTTGATCGTTTTGGTCTTAGACCTTGCGGTCAACGTTCTCTTGCTCAAGAGTCGTGGGCATCTCAGTGCTAAAGACCTTGGACTTGGCAGGTTCGTCAACAGTGACATCTGCAGCCTCACCATCGAAAATGACAGCAATCTCCTCCAAGGCCTTGCCCTTTGTTTCGAGGAACCAGCCGTAGGCGATGAAACTTTCGACAATCAGGACAGCAACGTATACCAGGTAGTACCGCCATCCAATGCTATCAAGCCCAACAGGGTTGACGTACTGATTGACAAAAACAGCACATTTCGTCGCAAGGACATACACACCCATTCCCTTGGCGCGGATTGAGTACGGGAGAACCTCAACCGAGTATGCAACAGGGAGGGGCGAGAAAGCCATGCAGTAGAAGATCTCGTATACAAAGATAAGTGCCATCACTGCGACGCCAGCAGACTTGGCCTCTGTAGCAGCAAAGCGCTCTGATGCGATGGTCCAACCTGTGAATACAAGCAACATGCCGACTGTAGAGATTCGGAAGAGAGGACGGCGACCGACGCGATCGACGAAGCAGGCGCTGGTGAGAGCGAGGGCCCAGTTCCAGATATTGATGAGACCGTTAACTAGGGCTTGTGTCTTCTTGTTCGTGATGCCGACGCTATCCATGACTCGAGAGAGATCTGCAGAATCAACAAGTCAGCCATTGATCTGTCAGATTGCGACCGATGACGTAGACTTACAGTAGGAGATCAGTCCGTTTCCAGACCATTGAGACATCAGACCCATGCAGATGACAAGGAACATCCTGTAGCGGTTGCCCTTGGTGCTAACCATAGACTTCCAAGTAGTTTGCCCAGATACTGAAGACAGTCAGTAAAGTATAACAGAGCAGCAGCGAGCGACCTACATTTCTCTTGCTCAATTGCGGCCCGGATCTCTTCGTATTCCAGCTCTACCAGCTCCGTCTTGACACCCTCACCATGGTACCTCGTAAGAGCTTCGAGGGCCTCTTCGCTGCGATCGTTCGAGATGAGCCACCGCGGGGATTCGGGGAGGAACCAGACAGTTGATAACTGGATCAGGCTGGGTGCCATCTGAAGCAAGGAGGGGATTCTCCATGACCAAGTGCTGGGGATTACTCGGGTGCCGTAGGTGATCCAAGCAGCTGCGATGGAGCCAAGGAACCAACTTGAAAAGTCAGCAAACATAAGTCATGAGTAGAAAATATTGACTTACCAAGTGTTGCAGATAGCTGTAATGGTGACTCGATCCTTGGGGTGAGACAGCTCACTGACCATGCTAGGAGATGCAGTCGTAGCAAAGGACAGTCCAAACCCCAGAATGAAACGGCTGACAACAAACATGGCAAAGTTGGTACTCTCGCACTGAAGAATAGCACCTGCAATCATGATGATGCTTCCAGTAGTGATACCCCACCGTCTACCATACTTATCAGCGACAAAAGGCGCAACAGGCGTGGAACAGATGCTGCCAAGCGACATAATAGCGCTCATAAGTCCCAACTGAGAACCACGTGGGTTATCGAAGAAGTCATCCCAGTAGGAGACAGTCTGCAGGGAGTTCATCATACTTCCATCATACCCAGAAGTTGCGTATGACACAACACATGCTGGGAAGAGTAGGAAGTAAAGATGTCGACGCGTAGCTGACTTGTACCAGGCTGGAGACTCTTTGGAGAGTTCGGATATGCGAGAGGGCTTGTACGCTGCGTCGGTGGTGCCCTGCTGGCGGGCCTGCTTGGCAAGCAAGTCCTGCTTTGGGGCCGGAAGACGATTTCGAAGAAAGTTCATAGCGAAGGATCAACCTAAAGGAGATATTGGTGTTGAGTTTGATGAAGGAGATAATTGCAGATCACCTTGCATGGTTGGTTGTCTTATATATGTGTTTGCGATGTGATAAAAAGCCGGAAGTCTTTTTGGCTATATTGCTGCCACCCTAGAGTGCACCTGGTTAGTATCCGAAAACTCGGGTGTCATTCACCCCATCAATTCGATAGCGTTGCAGCTAAACTTTGCGGGGTCGAGAGCAATTTTCTGGGGATCTCCGCATATTGATCGTTCCATTGTCGGACAATGCAACGGTAAGCTCAAGTTATCGGGGAAGCTGTAAAGTCTTTGCATCACCAGAGAATTGCTCATAGTCATGAGTGAGACATTGCGGAGACGGGGGATCGGAGTGAACCAATCATGGCGTCTCGGGGGAGCTAAATCATCGCCCCTACGAATCTTCACGACTCGTGTTCCACTTTGAGGTCATCGGGGCTAGTATTTAGCTGCCCCGAAACGCTATGATTGGCTCGCATCATCTCCAGCTTGGTCTCGGGGCAAGGAATTGACTCCCCCGAAGGGTATGTTGATGCTCAACAGTAGTTGGCTTATCCTCGGTAATCCACTGCGTTCTTACGAGCTAACATCATTGGTATGATCATGAGATGTGCAAAGTGGAAATATGCCGGGGAAGTTTGTGCCACGGGGTATTTAGGACAAGTCCATGCGCGCCCGTTTCTGCATCATTTACACTGTTATTGACCAATTCATCGGCTGCTGACCACCATCATGACCACCGGGATTCTCAAGACAGACTGCGATCGCATCGTCGATGCAAACGGTAATGCAGTACTCTTGCGCGGTGTAAGTTCTCATACCCATCTTACGCTCACTATGGTGATGTATTGCCAACGGCGACATATTGACATTGTCATCACAGACTGCCCTTGGCGGCTGGATGCTCATGGAGAACTTTATGAACGGCTTCCCCGGACGAGAACACCAGATCCGAGCAGCCCTCCTCAAGGTTCTCGGCCAAGAGAAGCATGACTTCTTCTTCGACAAATTCCTCGAATACTTCTTCGGCGAAAAGGATGCTGAATTCCTTGCTTCATTGAACTTTAACTGCTTGCGACTATGTCTCAATTACAGACACTTTGAAGATGACATGAACCCATTCGTTATCAAGGAAGAGGGCTTTAAACATGTTGACCGAGTCATCAATCTCGTAAGTCACCACGGCTCTCTTTATCAGAAGATGCTAACGTGAGTCGCAGTGCGCTAAATATGGCATCTACACTATCCTCGACCTTCACGCCTTGCCTGGTGGACAGAACCAGGACTGGCACTGCGATAACCCGACTGGATACGCCGCCTTTTGGGACCACAAACACTTCCAAGACCGAGCGATCAATCTTTGGGAACACATTGCGCGGAGATATAAGGGCAATCCATGGGTTGCTGGATATAATCCCATGAACGAGCCGGCCGACGTTGAGTGGACTCGCCTGCTGGCCTTCTACGACCGTATCGTACCAGCAATCAGGAACATTGACCCTGACCATATCTTGTTTTTGGAAGGCAACACGTGAGTATCAATTACCTGCAACAATCGCCTGGAGACGTACTGACGACAGCATCGACACAGATTCAGCATGGACTTTACAGGCTTTGACAGGGTATGGGACAACTCGGTATACGCCATACACGACTACTGCGGCTTTGGGTTCCCAAACCGAATTGGTAGGTTCCAAGGCACAAAGGAACAAGAGGGGTACATTCGTAGGATGTACGATCGCAAGGTGGAGTTCATGAAGAAGCACAACGTGCCAATCTGGAATGGTAAGTCTCTTCGGTCGTTTTAGTGACCCAAGCTGACCGCTGCAGGTGAATTCGGACCCATCTACGAACGAAAAGAGTACAACCCAGACTGGGAAGTCCAGAACCAAGAACGATATAACATGCTGGATAGACAGATGGCCATCTACACTTCTGAGAGCATTGGTAGGTTACCCAGAATTCGCATCATCCCATCCAGCGCTAAAGTATCTCAGCATGGTCGATCTGGGCATACAAAGACGTCAACGTCATGGGCATGACCCATGTCTCCCCAGACTCTCCCTGGCTCAAACTCCTCGGCCCCATCATCAAGAAGAAACGCGATCTCGCCGTCGACTCATGGGCCTACGATGACGCACATCTCCAAGACGGCCTTTTCGGTCCACTACACCAATGGTTCGAAGATAATGTCCCAGCACAGTTCTCCAAGAAGTACCCCTGGCAATGGCGCATGCACATGCATGTCTTTCGCGGTATTCGAGGAATTACCATGGCTGAGTATATGATCCCTGAGTGGGCTGATTACTTCAAAGATAAGACCTTTGAGGAATTGGATGAACTTGCTGCGAGCTGGAAGTATGAGAATTGCATGCAGAGGGAACAGTTGAATGAGTTGCTAAAGACTTACGCTCCCATGAAGGCTGGTGATAAGAGGTTGGAAGGGAAGGTTATTGAGTCAGAAGGTTCTGCAAGTGATGCGGCCTCCAAAGAGGCATCTGTATCGGGTGTTGGTATTTTTGAGCTGTCGCCAGAGGAAAAGCTGAAAGCTGAGCTGAAGAAGCAACAACAACAACCGCAAGCTCAACCTGTATCTGTCGCAGCATAGGCTTGCCATTATACATACCATACAACCAGCTTTAGAATAATAGAAAAACTCAGTGCTGTCTTCATTCATATGTCAAGTCTTACAAGAGTGTTATTTTGAGTTGGCAGACCTGACAGCTGATGCTAACATCACGAATGATGAATGGTGTTGTTATTAGCTACCAGCGCGTAATTTAGGGTGCACCGCCCTGCATACTCTGGTCTGATCCAATTCGTTTCGTCCCCTTACATTACTTACCTTGCACATATGTAGTGCCAGCCTGGATATAGGAATGCAAGTCGAGTATTCGTTTATCATTCCGTCTGTCTTGCTATCCTATTTCTCCGAGCCACATCAAGCTTCTCTAGTATCTCGATATGCCACGAAAACTCTGCAACACTCTGACTGAATCGAGCGAGATTTCTCTTTCCAGCCAGAATCACATCCTCCACATCGTCAGGCAGTAGGTCTTCAAATATCGGAAAGATGGTTGCTACCATTAAGATGATGGTCATAGTGAAGGTGCTTGTTGAAGAGAACAAAGTCAGTAATAGCCAAAATAATAGTGGTTGGGTTACTTACACCATGCCAGTTGGGAACAAACACGTCAAGCTGTTCACTGTTTGGACATCAAATACCTTGATGAACCCCGAGCATCCATCTAAACAAGACTTAGATCGCTTAAGAACAGCATCCTTGCAAGGATGCGATTCGAAATTATCGATGTTAAGGACAATGAATTCGATGAAAGGCCTGTGTATGATGTATTGACCTGCGTAGTATCTCCCCTTAAGCCTCAAGATGTTCCATGAGTTATTGCCAACAGGTATACCCTGAATACGCGCTGTTGGCGATTGGAGACTTGCAGGAGAGTTCGTATCATCGCCTGTCATAGGAACATCTTGAGACGGATTGCTAAGGAGAAATTCGGGGAGATTGCGGTATATGGCAGAGTGATGAGACCAGAGGTCCTCAGATATTCTGAGCAGCCAAGATGCGTAGTTTGATCGTCTTGTCCGGAACTGCTCCTTGTCATCGTAAACAACACTGTTGACAGTGTTGAGAAAGCGTCTGATGGCTGAGTTGGTAGTGATCTGAAACGCGACAAGCTCTTCTTGACTCCTAATTGAGCTGGTTTCTGACGACTCTGGTACGGATGACGAGACAGGGTGGCTATCGGCATTAAAGGCTGGGTATGGGATTTTGTCTTCATATCTCGCTATACCAGATGGCGACACAATAGATATCTCGGAGATGAAATCACATTCGTATATGAAGGATATCCAGTACAAGCGGCGGAACCCATCGGAGATACTATCGTTCTTTGACTGTAATCGGGCCATGGTCTCGCACTTGACGGCCGTTGCGTGCGCCCAGTGAAATGCTTCTGCTACTGCACCCGAAGCACCCATGTAGATGCTAAATCGTCAGTCGTTTCCATGAGGCGTAGGATGATAACTCACCTTGCGAGCATACTGGCTTGAGCAGCCTCTAACGATATGTCATTCGAGATATAACCAAGTATCAACCTTGCCTTGCACCATAGTTCACTTCTCAGCTGATCCTCCAGATTGTTCGATCTGTTGGGGAATGTTTTATGGTTATCTTCGAGGCATATGTCAGACTTTCCGCTCGAACTCAACAATGCCAGGCAAAGGACCACAAGAAGCAGGCCATATCGCGGCATATCAATCATTGGTGTGTCATTCTCTCCATAGAACTCCCTAGCTGTTATCATATCGAAGATCTTGAGAATGTCGCTCTTCAATAACAGAGGGAAGAAGATGTTGACTTTTGTAAAGTAGAGGTGAATCAAGTCGCGTAGCCGTGCTATACTATCATAAAGAGACGATCTGCAGTGCGAGCTGTCGTAGAGCTTCCACGAGGAAGGAGGCTGTGACGTTGTCGACGGACGTTTGTTCTGCTGCTCTTGGAAGAAGACTTCGGTTGCATCTGCATATCTCAGCAAGTCCTGTTCATCGGCGCCGTTCTCCGAGAGAAGCGTCTGAACCAAGCTCCATGAGAAAACATGATTGGCGTTGGCCGTATGCGACAGCGGTATTTGAACTTCAAACACAGGCTCTCGGCCCTCAGCAGTTGAGTCATGCTGTGGATCATGATGGCTCATAGGTGACGCTTCCGGCGGAGCTCTCTGACCATGCGATACTGAATTAGAGGATAGAATCCGATCTTCAAGAAGCTGCATCCGCTCCAGGAGAACTTGAGTGTTATAGTCAATCTTGGGTTGTTTCGCATCTCGGTAGACGCAATCGACATTCTGTGAAGCGCAGAGGCCGCATCTTGGCTGGACAGCGTCACAGCGCGTCTTGCGCATACGGCAGTTTACGCATGCTTGCATCACTCGTCTCCGGTTAGGAAATTGATTGTAGGACATTCTTGGTAGAGGCTGATATTAATGGTGCGATATCGCAAGAGTCTAGACTGAGATGGTGGCGACGATTGAGTAGGCGGTCAGAACTGGCAGAGACCGAGAATGGTTAGGTAGTGAGCGGTCTTCGTCTATTTACTGTAAGGCATTCAATGTGCACAAGTCTTTTATGAGTAAGTAATCAACAGGGAGATTAATATTTGCTATAAGTTCCGCTATTCAACCTGATGCCTCCTGAAGTCCTTCTTCCTATTTACCTGCAGACTAGTTTAGTCTTACTGATCTGAGCTGGCGTATATAGCTTGTTGCAGACTGGAAGACTAAAATCCTCGATATGAACCTTTGACAAATTAGACTTGTCACTGTTGTCCAGGCGACTCTAGATTAATCCTTATATGCATCCTACTGTCCAATGGAGTTTCAACCTCTCCTTATTATAGTGCCCTTCCTCAGTGGAGTTCCCGCGCGGTAAGCTTTTCAAAAGGCCGAACTACCGCGCGGCTGATTTGTCATGACACCTCTTCTTGCTACACTCAATTTTCCTGGCCCATTGGCGCCAGTCCACTTCGTGAAGCGCTGTATATGTTTAAAATCCTGAAGGGGGCTATTCCTACTACACTGCCTCATCTCAGATCTTATGACTGACGTATATCGCGAACAGAGCTCTACTGCGTAGCGGGTGACCGATTTTGCTTATACTGTTTCGCAACATCACTAGTCAAGCCTCTATAATTAAGCCGACTCTGATATGTGATTGCCCCACCTAATTCTCGTAAGCATTAACAATCAGAGACACTTAACCTTATGTCTAGATTGAGTATGTGCCTATATATATATATACATCAACGCCCATTAAAGTCTTATACCAACTATTCGAAGTCGTTGAGCAAGACTATCCAGCCTACTAAAACTTATAAATTATTGACACAGAACTTAATCACCAACACACCCTCCTCACTCCAGCCACTTATCGACCATGCCGGAACTAAGGACGATCGGTAAAATCTTCACCGCCATCGAACAGGCCGAAGGTGCTGGAGCTAGAGTGCGACGCTCCATCGGTAGCAGACAACAGCGCAACTTCTCGCCATTCATCATGCTTGACTTCATGAAGGGCGGCAATGGCGCAGGGTTCCCCGATCATCCCCACCGAGGACAAGAAACAGTGACCTACATCCTCAAGGGCGCCATTGAGCATGAGGACTTTGCCGGGAACAGAGGCATCTTGAATGCTGGAGACCTGCAGTTTATGACTGCGGGTAGAGGCATTATGCATTCCGAGCAGCCCGTCGAGGGCTCCGATGGAGGCGATAGCATGGGCCTACAGCTGTGGGTCGACCTCCCAAAACATCTCAAGATGTGTGAGCCCAGATATCGAGATCTGAGAGCCAGTGAGATCCCGCGCGTGCATCTAGACGATGGCAAGGTTCTGGTCAAGGTTATATCAGGCAAGGTCGACGGCGTCGATAGTGTCAAAGACTTGTCATATACCCCTGTGTGGTATCTAGACGTCGAGATTCAACCAGGTGGCAAACTGGTCCAACCTCTACCTAAGGATTGGAATGCCTTCGCTTTTGTGTTTGAAGGTTCAGCCGATTTCGCATCTCCAAGCGGAGCCTTGACAAGGATGGATCAGTATGGCACGGTACTATATAAGCCAGGAGGAGATGCCGTTTCTATCCAGGTTGCTGAGAACCAAGGTTTCAGCGCTCGCCTTCTCTTAATTGCCGGCCAGATCCTTGACCAGCCAATCGTTCAGCATGGGCCATTTGTATTAACTAGTTCTGATGGTATTCGTCAGGCTTTCGAAGACTTCTACGAGGGTAAAAATGGATTTGAGAGAGCAAAGGGATGGCAGAGTGATAATACGAAGCGCAGGATGAGTATGTAGGACGACGTAGCGTCTAACATGATCTTGGCGAGGGCTGCGACGAGACATAACGCTCTATCCTTACGATGAATAAATATCACTGTCTAAACTATTACAACTTTTTCTCAGTCCAACAGTTTGAAGTCTTGAAACAATAGTTTTGCACAGCTCTCGAGAGCAGATCTAAAGTTAAATGGGGATAACAAAAACATGAGCCGCTGACTATTAACTCCCGCTAAACTTATCAAAAGAATTCAATCTCTTGCCAAACCGTCAGACGCAAGGCGGTTTCTGCTCCAACGCGTATCTTTTATCACCCCGTTCAAACTCGCGCGCATAATCCTCTTCCTCACAGCCTTGCAACCCCTCAAATTCTCGCTGGAAATAAAATGCGCAGCTAGACCCGATACATACGCTGCAGCCGCACTCGTGCCAGAGCTATAATGGGGTTCATTACCAACTGAGCTCGAGACAGTAGGGATACGAATGCCTGGGGCGAATATATTAACGAAGAGGCCGTAGTTGGAGAACGGAGCACGGCGATTATCGGGGCCACTCGCTGCGACTGTGATGGCAGTACTGGCTGAGGCAGGGGAATAGGTAGAAGCGGGCTCACCCTGATTACCCGCCGAAACAATGACCGTGATACCAGCGTTCGTAGCTTTCTTCACGGCACTATTAATCATGGCATTGTACTTCCAGGTGAGAGATATGTTCATGACGCTCTTTTCCGCGACACCCTTCGCAATGGTGTCATTGGTAGCCCATTCAATGGCCCCGGGAAGCCACTCTGCTTTGCCTTTATCCCTTTTATCCACCACCTTGATCGAAATCATGGTGCAATTTCTCGCCAGACCATACGTAGTCCCTCCAATGATTCCTACCATACCAGTGCCATGCCCAAATTCATCGTAGTCTGGTGATCCTGGGATGAAGTTTGCTCCGTGTAAAGCTCGGCCAGAGAATTCAGCATGTGAGAAATTTATGCCAGAATCGACAATGTATACATATGCGCCAGATCTCTCGGTTTCATCATCGTGGCATCGGGATGAACCATCATTTGTGGCATGGCCTGGGGATATTCGTTTGAGATTCCAGGTGGCGTTGGGCTGGGATTCGGGTTCATGCGTTACTTCAGGGCGACGAGCGATTGCGTCCGACGTAGCGGGTCGCCGTAGTGGACATAGTATCTTTCTCGATCCCCGTAGGCTTCTCTGTGTTGATAAGTATCCCAACACTGGATTCAGGTGGATGTCAGTGTTGTAATACCCTATTCTTCTGTCATGATGGGTCCCCTATCCTCTATATTAAATAGTTAAAGTTAATTATAGAATGTATTTTATTTAAGTTATCACTCCAAGTTATATTTACATTAAAAGGTAACAGCTAGCTTCACGATCTTTTGACAAATCGAAACAGCCCGTAGGGTGCACCTGTTACCTTCCTTAGTCCAGATAACTAGTTTAATAACTTAATGACCCAGATGAAAAGAGTAGCAGTGTTCTCAAGATAGCAATGGCTTATGTGTACCCCACGAGCTGTTCCTTATGTCAAAAGAAAACAGATAAGCCATCCCAGCCCTGAACAATGCAAAAAATCATTTGAGCCAAAACAGATCATTAAACACAGTCCACAAAGCCTTGTCGGTCATGCGCAGCTATGCAAGGTATCTCAACCTCGGAAGACTAGCCATTCCATCCAGGAGCTACTCTCACATCCAAAATTATCCACTATCCGTCTTCTGTTTCTTTGGTCTGCCTTTCTTCCGTTTACCACATTCATCAATGTGAACATTATGGGCATGCTTGTTGTCTTCAGTATGTCCACATCTGCACTGGTAACTGTTGCCAACGCATGTATACCTTCGTAGATGTTCACAATGCTTATCTTTGCGACTCGAGTATCCACAACAGCAGATATAAACCGCATAAAAATGAGTGTTTGTCAAGTGCCGTTCAAGTGACCTCTTACTACCATGGGTCACACAGGTACCTCTTCCGCAATGGAATGGTTTTGAGGGAGAATGATGTAAAACTATATGAGTGCTACAATATATTAAAATTCAGTCATGATACAACAGAAGGGCCACACATACCAGAGATAGGCGGCGTTGTCAAAGAGTATCCCGCAAAAGTTACATGGTTGGGAGGAGGTAGGTCTTGACAATACCGATGGCGAAGCTCTTGATTCATATGGAATAGTTGCAGTGGAGCTCAAAGAACTCGAGTTATCGCATAAGGACGCTGTGGATCTCGGCGGAGACGATGGTTCCAAGAAGGAAATAGGATTTTGGACAGATGAAGGTGGAAGTGGGCGTAGTCTTACTTGCGCGTTGTCGGGTTCAACAGACTGGTAATGCTCAACTGCTGGCGACGTGTCGTTAAAGGATGGTGCTTCGTAACGCGTTGCAGTTCTAGCAAAACTTTGAGTCATATCGCCCCCAGCAACAGGCAATGGTATATCAGGGTCGTGATCCCAATACCCCGTGTCGATCCACCATTGCAGGTCAGCGATGCCGCTCGTCAATGGTTCTTGATAATGATCATCATGACTCCAGGTGATAACGAGTGCGCCGAGACCACGCTCGGCGCTACCCTTTGGTTAAACTGAAGCTCAATAGTAATAGTTTAAAAACAAATAAATGATAAAATAAGTAGGAAAGGAGAGCGTAATATGTTGCCCTAATAGACCTTTGGTAGGCACCTTGGTTCTTCTGGCAACCTAAAATACAAGTTAGATAGAGTTGTAAGAATTGAAGGCGGGGTTATTCGACCTTTCATATGTACCGTTCCCCACGTCCTGTCAAGGGCCTATTTTCTTATTCGTTACCTAGAACAAATTGTGGGCTTACTCGTGGCTGCACATATCTGCTTATGTAAACAGCAAGGGCAATCATCTTTTTCCTAAGCAATCATAGACTGTAATTTCTATCCCTTTACAGCATCAAAGCTACAACTAGGTAACCGCCCCAATTGTCCAAAGTCCTTGGGTCTCCTGTTAGGTAGGCCGGTACTGGCAGATCGTTTAATTCCGTGGTCGGTCTTGAAGAGTCTCTCCTAAACGTCCTTTATTACATAAATTGGAGATCCTCTTTTATCTATTATCTTTGGCCCCTCCTTCCGGCGGCGTCTGTAGTTCAGCCTAGTAGTTTATTACAATGTCAATTATAATGGATTTCAATTATTTGCCCAGCCTTATGGAGGGTAGATCATGGCTGCAGCCGGTCAAGCAAGCCATCTTGGGAGTTTGACGATGATTGCATCAAACCCGAAAACGGCCATCAACTAACTGTTGCGGCCAGCTGAGCAGCCACCACGCAAAATTGGCAATAGGCGTCCAAGTCACATAGCCACTTTATTTAACGGTTAAATACGAGGGCTGAAGTTCAATCCCACCCATCGGAGTTCCTCCGCGCAAACAGCTTACCCCAAAACGGCACAACACCAAGCGCCTATAAAATATCCAACAGCATCTTACCACCGCAAGCTTCAGCCAAGCTCTACATGGTCTCGATCAAAATGAACTTTTACCCACCACCTCCCGTGATCGAAGCAGAGATTTATCTGCGCATCCCAGACGATAAGCGCTGCTTGGGCCAGGAGTCGGAATGGCGCGGCGGCTTTGCGGGGTCGTTCCAGCATATCTTCCTAGAGGGGCCCGTTGTCGACAGCGCTGGGAATCTCTATGTCGTGGATATTCCGTACGGTCGCATCCTCAAGATTTATGGCGACAAGAATGTTACAGTTGCGTGTACTTGGGATGGTGAGCCGAATGGGCTCGTGGGAACTGCTGATGGGGATTTATTGGTGGCGGATTACAAACAGGTATTCACAACGTGTGTCTGAGTTTCTGAACGATGCTGATTATGATAGGGTATACTGTCATTCAATCCAGAGACAGGCAAGATTGGTCCAAAGTTGACGAGAAAGAATCTCGAGAGGTTCAAGGGCCCGAATGACTTGATCGTAGATTCAAAGGGCAATCTCTACTTCACAGACCAAGGCCAAACTGGCATGACAGACCCAACAGGTCGCGTCTACCGTTTATCCCCAGACGGCAGACTCGACACGCTCCTTGACAACGGCCCTTCACCGAATGGTCTCGTCCTCTCACGAGACGAGCGATTCCTCTACGTCGCCATGACACGCGCAAACCAAGTCTGGCGCCTACCCCTACACGCAGACGGCACAACCTCCAAAGTCGGCGTGTTCTTCCAGTCTTTTGGCAATGCGGGCCCAGATGGACTTGCACTTGATGAGGAAGGTAATTTGTTCATCTGCCATCCGAGTCTTGGGTCAATCTTTGTGGTGGATACGCATGGTGTACCAAAAGCTCGAATTGTCAGCGGATCGCCGGGGATTAATCTGACGAATTGCTGTTTTGGGGGTCCAGAGCGTAAGACTTTGTTTATTACTGATAGTTTGGAGGGGAATATTCAGAAGGTGGAGTGGCATTGTCGGGGAGCTGTCGCTGCGCCGACGCTGAAACAAAGTAGATAGCAGTAAACAATAACCAATCTTCAATTTCTTCCTCGTTCTATCTTGCTAATGGGCACCATGGTATACTTGATCAGTCATCTTTCTTGTCTAATTAGCCCGGGGGTACTGGGAAGGGTCTGACAGTCTATTGCATTCTGGTCCCATGATCCCTTCTCGAGACAAGGCGATGGCCCGAGAGTCTAGACTCATAGTAGGGCCTTGAACACAATCTGCACAGTTCAGTTAAGACCCCCAACTGCAGTTCCATGATGACACCATCGCTGTAAACTCCTGCCTGTCCGCCCAAGACTTCATGACCCCATACTCTGACCTCCCTCACGAGCTCACCTCATCGCCTTCTTACCGGATCTTTTGCCGAAGCGTTCCCCAATGTAACACAATCACTGACTCGTGACGAGGGGTACCCCATCTCCGTCAGCAACTTACCCAAATCTACGCTCCGAAGCCTCCTCCGGGTGCAGCCCGACAACACTAGGACATGCTCCGACGACAACACTTTGACTCCACGCTAAGTAAGGGGCCCACTCCGGGGTCTGGGGAAGCCTTGAATCTTGGGGGAACCAAGATCATCCCCGCCTTTTTTCTCCAGGACGTGAGCGTTGCATTTTTATCTCCACGCTTCGGTAATCCCCGTTGACTTGACTCTCTGGGGAAGGGTCCGTGAGACTGGGCAGGATATAATTCACCCCCTTTCTCCCAAGGACAATCTTGTTTCCTCAGCTTCAAGCTCTCATCCTCCTCCCATCTTTACCAGTTACAACAATCACAGTTCACAATGGCGAGACCAAATATGATCAAGGCCACGAGACGGGCCATCAAAGATAGTCCCAAGGAGATCTTCAACTGGTATCTCCTCATATGTACCTGCATCTGGAGTTTCTCTGGTGTCGCCAAGGGTTTCGACGAAGGTTAGTCCAGTCTCACAACCATCTACCGCCAACTCCCACTAATCACTTGGCAGGAAACATCGCCTCCCTCGTCATCATGGAGGTGTTCAAAGAGCGTTTCGGAATCGATAACCAGACCGATCATCAATATGCCAACACAAAAGGCTGGATCGTGGCTATTGCTACGGCTGGTGCTGTCTTTGGATGTTTGGGTTGTGTTTGGCTTACCCAGCGACTTGGCCGAACGCGTACCTTTCAGTTCTTCACTGTTGTTTACATGGCTGGTATTTTTGGTCAGACGTTTAGTAGCGGTAATCTTGGTGCTCTTTATGCCACTCGTGTCATTTCGGGTATTGGTATTGGTGCGACGACTGTCCTGCCTTCGGTCTATATCGCAGAGGTATGACTCCCTTTTCTCACTCTGTAACATCTCCAACTAACGTGTATCTCTATTCAGATTTCGCCGCAACCTATTCGAGGTCTCTTGACCCTCCAGTACACCTGCTGTCAACAGCTCGGCGTCGTCTTCGGTTTCTTCTTCAACTACGGCGTCACCAAGTACCACGCCGGCACAGACCTCCAATGGCAGCTCCCAACCGCACTTCAGCTCATCCCAGCTCTCATCTGGGGCGTCGGCACATTCTTCACTCCCGAAACTCCCCGCTTTCTGCTCAGCCAGAACAAGAGAACAGAGGCACTTGCTACGCTATCTCGATTCCGAGGACTACCAGAAGATCATCCTTATGTTCAATTTGAGTTTCAGGGTATTGAGAGCCAGTTGAATCACGAGATTGAGATTGTATCTGGTGCCAATACTTGGGACCTGATCAAGGAGACTTTCACGGATCTGTCTAACCGACGACGCTTTGTTCTCATGTTTGCTTGTCATGTGTTTGGACAGTGGTCCGGTGCCAATGCCATCACTCAGTACAGCCCTACCATCTTTGGATACCTTGGCATCGAGGGTACTGAAGCTCGCTTCTTGGCTACCGGCTGCTACGCCATCTTGAAGTTTGTCTCTGTTCTCATCTTCTCTGTGTTTGTCATCGACTTCATCGGCCGACGTCGATCTCTCATGACGGGTATTACCATGCAGATCTTTACTCTGGCTTTCGTCGGTGCTTACCTCAAGGTCACCAATGGCTGGACTCCCGAGAAGATTGAGGCAAGCTCATCTGCCATGGCAGCTAGTCGCGCAGCTATTGCGGCCATCTATATCCACGCCATCGCTTGGTCTATCGGATGGTTCTCCATTCCCTACCTCGTCTCGGCCGAAGTATTCCCTCTCCGAATTCGTTCCATCAATGTCTCCATTCTCATGGCTGTACACTGGGCCATGTACTTTGGCTGCTCGCGTGCCATGCCTTCTCTCTTAGCAGCGACTCAGCGTTATGGAGCTTTTATGTTCTTCCTTAGTATCTGCACGATTTCTCTTGTTTATGTTTACTTTGCGATGCCTGAGACATCAGGTCGGTCTTTGGAGAGCATGGATAAATTGTTTGAGAGGCCTTGGTACACGGTGCACAAAATTGCCTACCCTACTGCTGATGATTTGAAGCCTGCGGTACGCGAGATCCTGGAACCTGAGATGAAGGATCAGGAATCGGTGGTGTCAAAACATGTTGAGAACAGATATTAAGTGCTTGAGCACGAAAAGATACTAACATAGGGTGGCTCTGGTTAAACTTCTAAGTTGATGTTCTTGTAAATGATCCTTTAGCTGTAACAAAAAGTCAGTGCCTCAAAACGTGTCAAACGTGACCTATTCCTATTTTAGTGAACAATTTGCGGGGCGAATCACGTGATATCTCCTCTCTATGACCGTAGCCTCTTCATTATTGGAGCATTTGATATCATGCTGCTCCCCAGATTTTTGACCTCCAACAACGCCGGGTTCGGGTCCAGCCAATCACGGAAGAGGATGTCGCGTCTCCCAAGACTTCCAGCGTGTCAATCATGCGCCCAGAAGAAGACCAAGGTCAGACTTGGTACATACTCTATCTTCAATCAACGTGCTGACAGAAGTGACTCAGTGTGACAACAACAGGCCTAGTTGCTCTCTATGTACACGCAATGGGCTGGAATGTCTCGTCTCGTGCATTGACTCTGACACTAATGGCCATTTATCGAGAGCGTAGGTCTCCAACAATGCCTTTTCTCAATCATTCTGACAACAGCCACCTATAGTAAGATCGATGAGCTGGAAAGAAAAGAGCAAGAATTGTCCATTAGGCTTCAAGAACTCGAGTCAATTGTGGTCGCTGACCCGAGCACGGTGGATACCTCAAGTCCAGATGACAGACATACCGTGAGATCCATCGCTGCATCCTCGCCTGCTACACGCGAAGGAGCAAGCTTGAGGTATGTTAAATCGCGTTAAGATACTAGGAACCGACTGACATATCGTGATAGCTTCATCGCGCATCTATTCTCTGACGCAAACTGGAGAAAGTCACATGCCACTCTGCTAAGAACATTGGCTGATGCACCTGGTACTGATGAAGTCTCGATAGCCCCATGCTCTTTACCATCTGCAGTGGAGACACAAATGTTATTCGAGAAATAGTCAGTCACTGTCTTCTTGTCTCTACTCGTTTTCTAACAAATCTGCAGCTTAAGCTGGGCACACATACAGAACCCGTTCCTTCTCCGCAGAAGCATCTGGGCACTGCATCAGCGTCTCTTCAATGGCCAGGGCACATCCGCCAAAGCCTCAAGCCACGACCTATTCAGAGCCTTTATGATATGCGCCATCGGGGCAGTTCTGCCATACCGCAACAAGCTTCACCATCGCCACCCGGAAGCATACTATAATGCAGCTCTACAACACCTCGACGGCGACTTTCTGACTCGGGGACTGGATTCTGTTCAAGATTTGTTACTTATATGTAGATTCGGCATCTACCACCCAATAGGTACTTCGATCTGGGACGTCGTTCGACTCTGCGGACGTCTCTGCATCGAACTTGGTCTCCATAACGGGACGGATATTCGCGGCGATTTACTACAAACACAGCTCAGAAGGAGAATATTCTGGCAGTTTTATCTCATCGACCGGTACAGTTCAACGACTTTAGACCGACCATTCTTGATTGATGATGCAGATATCGAGACAAAGTTCCCCGTTGAAGTTAGCGACGAGGAACTCGAAGCAGCCAGTCGCGATGTCCAAAGCCTCGATTCCTTGAACTTCACTCGCGAGCCTAATGTGCAGAACGAAATGACTGTCTTCTTCGTCTCTGTGCGGCTAAGGCAGATATCATCACATATACAGACCGAGTTCTCTAAGCTGAGGCGCAAGATCTCAAATACCAGGTCGAAGCACTTGCTCGCAGGCCACGTCCATGTGGTGATGACAAAGCTGTTAAAAGAGCTGAAGGACTGGAGAAACAGCAATCCCATTATACAAGAGCCAAGCTGTCTGTACGAAACACAAGAGTGGTATGACCTGCTTATCGCCCGCGAGAGACTATCTGTCCTCCGACGTGCAATCGATCTTGTCCCAAAGGTCAATGGGTCTCCACCAAAAGAGATCCTGACAGTGTTCCTCAGATCAGCGCTCGAGACTATCGAGAGATATCACATCATCTGTCAGAAGCGAGAGATGGTTACACACACACGAAGCTACTTTCACATGCTCTTCACGGCTGCGTTGTCGGTCATGTACTGCATATCCGTATCCAAGAAGCTTACCCAGGAAGACATGCGCGCATCTCATCAAGGTCTACTTCGTTGCCAAGAGTTATTAAACAGCGTGGCTCGACAATTACCAGATGCCAAAAGTTATGTATCTGTATTTGAGGCCCTACACCGCGACGTGTCACAAAGACTATGGCCCAACATGCGAGATATATCTGTCAATCTCCCAGTTGATCCAGCGCTGGGCTTCCCAAACGATATCAGTACCTTCAACGAGCGAACTTTCTCTCCGGATCTGGGTACGAGTACTCTACCCAATTCCTTAGGAAACATGCCAGACTTCTCAACAAGTCGTCAGTTCTTTGATCAAGGTTTACAGTCGCGATCTGGTCTAATAGACACCGTGAGCCAATTTACTGTTCCGGGACAAGATGGGAACGATATATCTGAGGAGTATCAAGATGGGTCGTCGGTCAATTGGGCGCTGTTGAACTATGATTCACTATGGAATATGGAGTCTGCGCTGGGTCAGTATGTTTATGGAGATCCTACGAATCCCAGTGTTTGGGACGGCTTCGAGTTTTAAGCAATTGAGGATAGTGAACTATGAACTATTAATCGTGTATTTGGTGAAAGATCTATAACTAACAACTAACTTCTGCGATCTCATGGGTTGTTTAGCGCAAACTCCAACAAATATCTCGCCGCCGCCATTCCTGTCTGCATCTGCGTTTCCGCCGTCGCAGCTCCAATATGAGGCGTACTAACAGCACCAGCCTCCCATAGCGAGTGGTATCTCTCATAACTAGGTGGTTCCTCTTCGTGACAGTCAAGACCAGCACCCCAGATGAGACCTTCAGACAATGCGCGCTTGAGATCAGCCTCATTGACAATACCTCCGCGAGCAGTGTTGATGACAATAGCTGTTCGCTTCATCCTCTTCATCTCAGAGTAACTAATAAGATCTCTTGTTTGTGGGGTAAGAGGCATGTGAACGGTGATGACGTCTGAAGACTCCAAAACCTCTTCAACAGAGCTCGCTCGCTGATGAGGAATATCCGCCCATGCATCAGCGGGAAGGAATGGATCATACGCAATGACGTCTGCTTCAAAAGCGCCCCTGAAGATACTGGCGACGCATTTGCCGATGTTGCCCATTCCGAGAATGCCGATTGTCTTGCGATGCAGAATCAAGCCAGAGCATTTCTCCTTAGGTACAAGAATTCCAGAAGACTGCTTGGCGACGATAGATCCAACCTGACGAGCAGATGCAGTAGCCAGTGTTAAAACAAGCTCAGCGACTGCTCTTGCGTTGACCCCAGGAGTATTGAAGATCTTGATTCCTCGTGCAGCGCAGGCCTCAGCATCGATCTTGTCAATACCAACGCCCTGCTTGCCGATGGCGATCAAGTTGGGACTGGCCTTGACATCCTCTGCAGTCAAGCGGGAGGACCTCATGAGGAGGTAGCGTGCTTCTTGCCTCCACTGGCTGTGCTTGGGGTTGTCTGGAGTGATGGCGTTGAAGTTCTCTTGGCAGTATGCCATGACTTGAGGGTGGAATGTGTCCATGACATAGACCGTTGGCTTTCCAGAAGAGAAACTCTCTGGTGGAGTGTCTGTTACAGCGCTTGGTGCCATGGTGAATGAGATGGAGTATTGAGATGCTGGTGTTGTGAGGTGGAGTTTGGTGTTTAGAGAATAAGAGGCTCAAGTCTTGCACTTTTATGCATCTCGCTCGAGGCGAGTCTTACGGGCCTGTGACTCCCGCGGGATTCAACCGGTGAATCATTTCTCTTTCTGTTCCGTTTTACGGCATCCGTTATCCGTTGGCATCATTCCGATGTCAGATGGGCAGTGTCCGATGACTTTTTGGGGTTGTATGCGGCCCCGCTCCGCACCCCACGATCTTCTCGGCTCCAACAATCGGCTTCGGTCCTAGAATTAATGGAGGCGATTGATGGGGGAACGAGATCGGACGTGGAGAAGGACTTATCCAATGTTTAACTCTCCAGGTCCAAACATGACTCTTTGTGATCTTGGAGAGTTGTATATTAATATGCTTGAGAAACCACCTTGACCGCTTCTATCCTCATCAATCACCAGCATCTCCAATCCCAAATATCCACTATCACCTACTCGGCTACTCCAATACACCATACCAACCCATTCTATCACCCCAATCTACCCTCACAATGGCTGCACCTATCCCCCACCCCATGCGAGAGAAGCTTCTCCGCGATGAAGTCGCCTACACAATGAGCATCAAGCTCGTCAAGTCCATCGAAATCGCCGGCATGGCCAAGACAGCCGGCTACGATGGCATCCTCGTAGACATGGAGCACTCCTCCTTTGATCTCGAGACCACAAACCAACTCTGCGTCGCCGCTCTCTACGCCGGCATCTCCCCCATCGTCCGAGCCCCCAGCAAAGACCCCTTCTTCGTCTCAAGGATTCTCGACGGCGGCGCTCTCGGCATCATCGTTCCTCACATTCGCTCTGTGCAAGATGCTCAGGATGTCGTCAACGCAGCCAAGTTCCAACCCATTGGTCATCGTTCCTCCACAAATGGTCTTCCGCATCATCAGTTTCGCTCTATTCCCGCCAAGATCTCTAACCCCGTCACTAATGCGGCTACTATGGTCATCCCCATGATTGAGACCCTTGAGGCGCTGGAGCTAGTCGATGAGATTGCCGCCCTTCCAGGCGTTGACTCTCTTCTCATTGGTACAAATGACTTGACTGCCGAGATGGGCATTCCCGGAGATTACGAGAACCCCCGTGTTACTGAAGCTTATGAGCGCACTATTGCTGCGTGTAAGAAGCATGGAAAGTGGCTGGGTGTTGGTGGTCTCCATGCTCGTCTTGATCTAGTGGAGAAGTTTTGCAAGATGGGAGCTCGTTGGGTCATGGCTGCGACTGATGGACCTCTGCTTCTTGGTGCGGCTACTAAGAGAGGTACTGAGATGGCTGCGTTGAATGCTTCGGTGATCAAGTCGCAACAGGCGAATGGTCACTCAGTGGAGAAGAAGGCTACTAATAGTGTTATCAACGGTACGACGAATGGGGCTGTGACGAATGGTAACGGCATCACAAATGGGGCCACTAATGGTGTCCCAGTTGCGGCATAAGCAATGAATTCCTCTTTTATACGCAAAATAGTTTTTAGATAGTAATTTTCTTATTTTCCAAGGTACAATTCCAGTGCAATTTCTCCGCAACATGCCCCAGTGACCTTGTCCTCGGGGGGCAAGAAAACAGCAAACCTTAGTGTGGGGGGCCAAAATAAACTCATCAAAATCTATCCTAAGCTTAGACTATATTACCTAAGTCTTTTTGTCACTTAGGATTAAGGTCCCACTTAAAATACAGATCACACGTGACTAGGACCAAGTCCGATAAATCTGGGGTCATCTCCATCTTCCCCCTCCGACGACCAAACGCGTCCCTCGGGCTCACTCCGTGTCGTATCTCTCTCCGCCTCCAGATCAATCCAAGAAACATGCAACATGGCAACTGATTGGCGCGAGTTATCCCGCGTCTCGCTACCAAGCCCTGCACGGGCCAGTAGCCCCAGCTCGTCCCAGTCCCAGCCTCCGCAGAAGAACAGTCTCGCCTGTGAACGGTGCTTCAGGCGGAAGCAGAAGGTGATGCTTGTCACTATAATGCATTTTGGGGTTATTACTAATGTGTCTTAGTGCGATAGACTGCGTCCGGCATGTACGTCGTGTGCAGATCTTGGCGTCGAGTGCATTGCTAGGTCTCAGCAGTTTGACTTTAATGATGAAAATACTACTCTGACGCATGCGAGAGTCAATGGGTATGTGATGATGTCGCATTTATAGTTTATGTATCACTTACCGATGTTCTTAGTTACGTCGAGTCTTTGAGACGCCGTGTTGCTGAACTTGAAGAAAAGATCAAAATTGCTGAGCAGAAACATGTTCAAGCCAGACATGCATCTCTTGGCACAGTAGATGTCGTTTCGCCCATCAATGGCAAACGCCGACGCTCGAACTATGGATCTGTCTCATCTGCCCCGGTAAATGAACAGATCGCTGCCAATGGTGAAGAGCAGTCAAGTGTCCAAGACACCATGAGCGCCATTGGCCTCTTGTCCAACAAGGCCATGGCCGAGTCTCGAACAAACACAGGCGATAAGCCACATAAACTCGCCATCATCGAGTCAATATCGGCAGCTCTGGCTGTAGATGGACGAGACCCTTCCAAGGCATCATCATCGCAGCCGGCGTATGTGATGGATGACCAGCTCATCCCCCTCACACGCAATCTAACGCTCAGTCCCTTCCACCGGTTTCTGGACTGGAGCGTCTGGCTCCCTCATATTGACGAGAACCGCTTATATGAGCAATACGAGGCTGTTCTGGAGACGAGCGATCAAGGCATTGATACAGCTAGAACCGCACTGCCTCGTTTCAACACATACATGGCTGTAGCAATAGGGATCAGCATGTCTCCTGATGCTGGTCGCCTATCCTCACTGGTTAGCAATCTCCACGCGGCAGCTGTGAAGCTATTACCCTTCATTCTTCACTCTCAAGAGCCTCTTGATACCCTGCACTGCATGCTTCTGCTTGCAGTCTTCTCAATGTTTAGTCCATCGGGTGGATCGACATGGCACCTCATGGGCTTCATTATGACAAATTGCATAGCTGCAGGCTTACACAAGACCGTACCGCCAAGGAACACATCAGATACAGAGTACACTTATCGAGTTGAGTGGCTATTCTGGAGCGTGTATCTTTGGGACCGGTATGTCCAATGCCAGAGTTGGATGCATAGCACTAACCCGATGTTATAGATCTTTGGCCTCGGTTATGGGTAGACCGTTCACTATCACTGAGGTTGATATCTCAGTTACAGTAAGATGCCGGATCTCATACGACATGGACTGTACTGACGATGAGCTAGGTACCAGACATAACAGAAGATGAGACTGCCTCAGGGCCGGTAAGAAATAAGCTCGCCTTGAGTAAGCATCTTATTACCCATGCACAGCTCATCTCAGATGTACTTGGAAGTCATAGTTCCAGCCCACTGTTTTCCTACAGTAACTTCTGCTTCTGGCGAGAGTTCCCCCCACAAACCGGAGGAACTACTACCCCAACAGGTCCCCATTTCGACTATCTGGACCAGTTAGCATGCCGGGCTCTGATCCTAATGGTCCAACCTAAAGACCAGAGTCCGACAAGCTCGGAAGTCGATGCTGGGAGTGACGGCGAAGTAGAAGCCGATACGATTACTTGCTGCAAGGCACTCATTGAGAAACTCTATAACAGGTCGGGCAGTGGCACCACGGTATCTTTCCTAGACGCATATGATATCTTGGCAGCTGCTGTAGCGTACATCTGCCTTGCTCAACGCACACCACAGCCGAACCAGACAGGCTTGACACAGACTTTTGAAGTAGTGAGCAAAGCATCTATACTGCTAACACAGTGCTCATCCAAATTCTCCGCCTTGAGTATCTTTCAGCAATTCCTCTTAACACTGTCTACGAAGATGATGGAAGGACAGGGCAGCATTCAGGTAAGTTGACTTTCCCTGAACTAGATATGCTTAAAATATGGTTAACGCTTGCAGAATTACCAGGACTTGATACCCCCCGAAATCCCAAGTCATCTACGTCGTATAGTGCAGCGCTATTCCTCATCAGGGACAATCAGTAACTCGCTTTGATCACCCAGCCCCCCGGGCCAAGTCCATCTGTACCGAGTCATGAAGTTTCATTGGCGGGTGGTAGCCGACGGGTTGAGTCCGAACGCTAGCCCCCGCGAACGTCGCACTCTATCTTGGAAGGTTATTCCTCAATCGCGGGGATGCGGGGGTGACCGCGGTAGTGAACTCGGATGGAAGAGCGAGAATGACACGCTGGAGTAGTAACACCCTGGCATTGTTGGAAGAGGTTATCCAGCTTGGGGTGATGGTTGGGATGTATAAAAGTGTATGATACCCATGGTTCTTGTAATGATCAGCAGCACTTGTCTCGTCATTCATCCTTCACCTTGTCACTTATTTCTTAAACCTCTTGAGAGACAAAGATCTGCCATCATGACGGGCTCCGTTCACTCAAAACCTGGGTCTTTTGACATCAAACGAGATGTCGAGTACGAGGAGGTCGCTCCTGTGCGAGATGAGATCCTCGAGCGCTATCCGCTCATCAAGGATAAGACTCCAGAGGAGAGAGCTGCTATTGAGAAATCTCTCGTTCGCAAACTCGACTGGAAGTTCCTCCCCATGGTCACAGCCATGCTGCTAATGAAGTCAGTCATTCTATCTCCCTCAAGACTTCTCTTACTAACTGACACAGCTATCTTGATCGAATCAACGTCTCCAACGCTCGACTCGCCGGTATGCAAGAAGATCTTCACATGACAGATACTATCTGGTCTCTCGGCATCTCCATGTTCTACGTGGGCTACATCCTCTCCCAGATTCCCGCCAACGTCATCCTCGCCAAGGGATCCCCTCGAATCCTCCTTCCCAGCTGCATGCTTGTATGGTCTTGCGTGACCATCTGTATGCCTGCTGTTACTGCAGGATGGGGCTTTTGTCTCTGTCGCTTTCTTATTGGCTTTACTGAAGGGCCATTTGTGCCTGCCGTGTCCCTCATGACTTCTTCTTGGTACACCAAGCACGAGTCGCCTATGAGGATGGGTATCTGGCATGCGGGAAATACCATCTCGCAGGCGCTTTCGGGTCTTTTGGCTGCTGGTATTTTGACCAACATGGAGGGTGTTGCGAACCTACGAGCTTGGAAATGGTTCTTGCTTCTCGAAGGTATGTCCTCAAGTATAACAATGCAGTTTACATAGCTAACAGTTTATCCAGGCGCTGTCAGTATCTTGGTGGCTCTCGTGAGCTTCTGTTTCATCCCCAACTTCCCTGACTCGACGGGTACATACTTCATCACCGAGGAAGAGGCAGCTATGGCTCAGTATCGTCAGACGGTGTCAGCTGGTGGCATTGCTGAAGACGATGCTGGTGGCTACTGGGATGGCTTCTGGATGTGCATGAAGGAGCCATTCGCCCATCTCTTCGCGGCTATCCACTTCTTCTTGATCATCGCACAGTCGTACAAGGACTTCTTCCCTTCCGTAAGCAACTCCTACTCCTCATCCTCACATGTACTAACAATTATCAAGATCGTCGCTACCCTCGGATTCTCGGGTACCACTACCTACCTCATTCAGGCTCCTCCTCCTATCATCGCCTTCCTTGTGATGATGGGCGTCTCGTGGTCTTCTGGTCGACGACTGGAACACGGATATCACATAATTGTCCCTATCCTTCTTACCCTGATCGGCTGCGCTGTCATGATCACCACCCTCAACGTTGGCGCCCGGTACTTCTGTATGATCCTGCTCGTGGTTGGTCCATTCGTCGGCCTCAACGTGAGTTCTCCCACCCATCTCATTATCCACAAAAAGATAATTCGCTGACTTGTTCTTAGCTCCAAATCTCTTGGGAGACAACTGTTGTACCTCGCCCCCGTACGAAGCGTGCTGCCCTCATTGCCTACGCCAACTGTGTTTCGTCTGTTTCCCACTGGTTCACACCATACTTCTTCCTCCGCAACCAGGAGCCTTACTATCAGACTGGAGGCGGTGCTATCATTGCAGGCTGTGGTCTCACTGTGGTTTTCGTTCTCATCACAAAATGGTACGTGGCTAAGAAGAACAAGGCCCTGAAAGCCGCGGAGGATGCAGCTGGTGAGCCCGAGGGATGGAGATTTGCTGGCTAGTGAATGGCTAGAAACAACGAGTCGAGATGCCAGCAGATAGACTCTCGAGCAAGATCTTATGAGTATGTAGAGCTCTTTGTCAACTGTATTTTCTATCCTCGCGTAAGGTTATTTAGTCTTGGAATGCTATTGGATACAGTTGCAGCTCATCGTTGCCTTACAGCCACTCGTCCATCCTAAGAACCATTTTCGTCATCTTCCTTCGCTTCTGAGTGGTTAGAACCAGAGTCAGAGGCGGAGTCAGAATCGGAGTTAGAGTATGTGTCAGATGAGCCAGAAGCGGTTGTTGCTGAAACATCATGTTCGCCCTCCTCATACTCTTCCTCGCCTTTTCGTGTAAAGTCAGCATGCGCCGGGTGTAGGATATCAGCGTGCTGATAGCACTTATCACAAAAGCACAACCATTTGCAAGTCTCACAGCCCCAATACAACCCGTAGATGGCCTACAGCTCAAGATTAGCAGACATCGGAAAAGATCATTAAGTACTAACCGATAGACAATAATCACAGCAGGCACCCTCCTGTTGAACTCCCCTCTTGGCCGCAGTCTTGACCTTTTTCTCTGTTTCTTCGGTTGTGTCCTCGTTGGTGTCCTTGTTGATCGGCACGCCACTACCGAGCAACGATATAATGTCTGGCTCGCTTCTGTGATAGTGAGCAATGCTGACCGGAGTCCATGTCTCTTCGCCCTGCTTGACTATCGCATCTGTCTTGGCCCCATGCTCAATCAGAAGCCTCACAACATCAGCACTGAGCGATAGCTCCCCCGCATTTTCTGGCTTGAGGAGTGTTAAGCCATTACGAGGAGCCCAGCAAATAGGTGTCCAACCATCAATATCCGGAACATCGATATCCAACTTGTCCCCCACAAGCGAGATGATCTTCTTCACAACTTGGAGTCTACCTGTCTGGGCAGCCCAGTGTAGCGGAGTTCGTCCCTGTTTGTCTTTGGCATATATATCGCCCCCTCGCTCCAGAATAGCTTCGAAGTTGGCCAAGCCATTGCAAGCTGCAAAATGAATAGGCATGCGGCCCATGTCGTCCGCAACATTGACTGTAGCATCTTTTTGATCAAGGATAAGGTTGATGACAGGAGGTAGACTTCCAAAAGCAGCCGAGTTGATCGCATACCCCCAGATACCAACTTTTACTGTAACATCCGCATGTGCGTTCGCATGACCTGACAGGAGATAGCGGACCATATTCTCGTGTTCTAGTGCATCAATCGGACTTTGAGCAAGAAATAGGGCTTGCAAAGGTGTGCCCAGAAAGTCTTCGGTTGCATCCACGTTTGCACCGTGCTCAACCAGGAATTTGATGATATCGAATTGACCTGCTCTGCAGGCTTGATGCAGAGGAGAACCGTGATGCGTGGATAGTGAATTAACATTAGCTCCGCGCTTCACGATATATTTCACCTTTTCAAAATCACAGTCTGCGTATACTTGGAGCGGTGTTGGTCTCTCTCCCTCCCCAATCTCAATGTTCGCTCCAGCATTGACCAGCCGCTTGAGGTCTTTGATATCAAGATCACTATAGTGAAGGACTCCTATTCCATTGTTTGCTGTCGCGTTTAGGTCGATCCTGGAAGGAAATTCCAAGATAGTCGAGAGAGTTTTGCCAAATATCGCAAGGTGAACGATCGACTTTCCCGTCTCTTTGTCTCGTCGACTCATGTCCGCCCCAGCTTCAGCCAGCATTCGAACTATGCCACCATGGCCTTGATGTGCAGCGCACATAAGGGGAGTCCAGCCTTTGACCCAATCATTGAGAGGATCTTCAACTCCCAAGCCATACTCAAGATCAACAGACGCTCCGTACTCCAGAAGTAACTCCGCAGTATCCGCAAAACCAAAACATGCGACGTATGTTAGAGTAGTGAACCCTTCATCGAAGCTAACGTCGGGATTTGCGCCTTTCTTGAGTAACAGGCGGACTAACTTAGGACAGTGAAGCGCGGAGCAGAGAGGTGCCCGGTTGTCTTTCAATGTCAGGTTCGGATCAGCGCCTGCTTCGAGAAGCATCTGGACTGCATTGCCATAATTAACCATAACGGAATACTGTAATGGTGTCCGCATCTCATCATTGGCAAGGTTGACATCAACTCCATGGTTTATCAGAATTTTCAAAGCTTTGTCTCTGTGAATGTATTCGTCGGCTGGTTTATTTGTGCCCGAGCGTATTAGAGTGGTGAGTGAAGTGTCTCCCTCGAGGTCCTTACAGTTGACGTCCAGTTTGAGCTCTAAAAGTCTGCTCAACATACCGAGACTCGCTTCTGTCAGCTCGGGCCCGACGCTTGTGACTAGAAGAGGCTTCTTGAGAGCCTGACTTTGAGGATCAGCACCAGCTTTAAGAAGCATGTCGAGGATATCGATACGGCTGTGAGTAACTGCCCAATGCAGCGGCGTTCCAGACGGTCCAGGAATGTTTGGGTTGGCGCCGTTGTCTAGAAGTAGCCTAATGCATTTCATGAAGCCGTCGTCGGTGGCCGCGTGCAAGGGCGTCCATTGATCGCCACTGGTGTGAGAATCTGATATGCCCATGTTCGGGTCTGCGCCTTTCTCCAACAGGAGTTTCACCGTGTCATGGTTGCCTCCAAGAACGGCTAGATACAAGGGAGTGAAGTTTGATTCAGACGGACAATCAATATTGACCTGTGACTCCTCCAGAATGGCTTTGACGGTCTCAGTGTGGCCTTCTAGCGCAGCCTTGTGAAGCGGGTTTCTTCCAGACAGACTCGTGTACCCCATACTGGCGCCATGCTTTAGTAGTACTCGAACCGTATTGGTATACCCATGACACGCTGCCTGATACAGAGGAGATGCCTGCATGGATGTCTCGTTTCTCCATTCGACCTCTGGATCTGCGGGACATCCCAGACTGAGTATCCTTTCGGCAAAGCCCTCTAGGCCGAGATTGGCAGCCCGATAGATCAAGACAGGCGGCCACTCGAAGTTGTCAGGTATCTTCCCCTTGGCCTCTATCTTGTCTAACAGAGCATTCATCAGCTCCTCGCTACCAAAAGAGCTCGCCGCCTTGAGAACCTCCCACGTCTCGTCCGGCGAAAAGTCGTATTCACCAAGAAGATCCTCGACTACTTGCTTCTGTCCCTTGCTTGCTGCTTCGATAAGACCTCGTAACACATCATCACTACCTAGCGGCTCTACCACATTAGGGAGTCCAAGTCCAGCAAAGATTGGGAACAGAGACTGGAAGCAAGGAGAGCGTCTAGTTGCAGGATTCGCCAAACACCACTGGGCTTTAGCCAGGGTCTGAACCACGTCCTTCTTCGATGACAAAGCAGATATATCTGGAAGAGGGGAGCAGAGAGAGTAGTGGTGTGCCCATGCCTGGATACCATATGAGGCAAGGTTCGTGCGGTCTGGGAAAGGTGGTGTCTCGAAGGTTGTTGCGTCTGCAACTGCAAAGGTCTCTCTGACATAGTCCTGAACAGCATCTCTGGATAGATAGTCTAGACACATCCTTTGTATGAGATTATGAGCTTTGTCTTTGATCTTGCTCCACAGGTAATCTTTTTCTTCGGTGTTTTGAGTTAAAGGATCATCATTGACCATGATTTCATGGAAGCATGGGTGCTGAAACCTAACCTCGTTGTGATCCACCTCAAGAATGCCAGCTAAGTCGTTCTCAATACTTTGAACAAGCCTGTCGACAACCATGAAACTGGGATAGACTCTAGTGCATTCCCTCTCATCTGAGAACGAGATGATAGTCGCCAGTTCCCAGATTGTGAGTGGTCTGACGGCGTATAAGAGCCAGGAGAGAAGACACTCAAGAGAGTCTTGGTCGGGGTACTTCTTGAGAACGGCATTTAGCACGGATGCCAAAGCCTTTTCTCCCTCCTCGAATTCTTGTGAAAGGCCCAATAAGCCAAAAGTCTCATCAGTCGATATCTCGTCAGGCCACTCGTCCCGAACTCTCAGCTGCTCGAACACGATATGGCGCACTGCATGGTCCAGCTTTTCAGTAAAGCCTAGCTCAGTAAGAATCTGCTCCTCTCTGAAGTTCAGATCTCCTCTTGCGTTTTTCAATGCTTGGATGTCGGTCTCAAAACTATCCATAGCGAGATCTCCTAGCTCCCCGGAAGCCATATCAATAGGTACACAAAAGAGGCCAGATAGCTCTTCGCTCAGAGCACCTGGTTCCTGACTTGTAACTACTATCTTCCAGGGAGCCTCGACATTGTAATACTTATCGGTGATATGGTCCAGGAACCTTTTGCGAGAGCCCTGGGAGCACTCGTTGAAGTGATTGATAACAATCATCGTCTGCTCGAATTCTGCTGATATTCTAAAAGTCTCAAAGAACTGTATCAGATCTGTTTCAGTCCACCCTTTCTCATTCTCGATCTGGCTGCACAGTCGATTGATAGCAGGTCCAAGCCTCGGGTGATGGTTGCAGATCTGGGCCAGAAATGTAGCTATCATGTCCCGAATACTATCAGCACGGACATCGAATCTATCGAAAGAGAAGTATAGAACGTTTGCGCCTCGTTTGACCCTTCTAGCTGCGTCCTCAAGGGCGAAGAACACGCTTTCGGCCACATCCGTAACGAGGTGGCTACCGTGGAGATAGAGTATTTGGGGGCAAGGACTTTTCAGCCAGGATTTATAATCTGGTAGATCAGCCAATGGGTTGGGCTCAACCTTGTTACGAAGCGGGTAAATAGGGGATGCCAGAGCAAGGAGCTTCCTCTCTTGAGCATACTGCCGTGGCCCGATAGACTCTTTCGGCTCCCGGACATCTGATAAGAACAATTAGCAATACTCATAAATGATGATCGGGTCTCTTAAATATACCTAGCTCTATCTTGGCAAGATACTGAGTAAGTGGAGAATAGTCCGTCCCAGTTGGGGCTGTCAATGTTCTCTCAAGCGGTATACCCAACGTCGCACAGTAAGCGTCAAAGTCCTGCTCTCAAGTTGTTAGATGTCGCAGAGGGGCTTCATAGGACATTTAATCACTTACCCCATTGCTATTCTCTCCATAAGAGTGCAGATTTATGATCCAGCTTCGGAGGGCGATATGCGAAGTTGTAAAAAGACCATTCACTTGGATAATGGCTTTTGTAAGTCCTGATATTGATGCTGCTGAAGGCCGTGACTTTCCAGAAGCCTGAGTGTAGTTTTCATAAAGAAAGCTAGCCAGCCTCGTGTCCAGGTCGGCCGTGTCCCTCTGGCGATGTGGACAGCCATTGAAGATCTATAGTTTGTCAGATCGAGTAAGCTGTATAATAAGATGGGGCTGCTCACCAACACTCTTGTCATCTCAGATATATCTTGCCAGGAGCTCCTGTCAAGGGAAGCTGTGATGAGAGCCTAAGCTCGATTAGTATAGGCTAGACAACGTTCAACACGTTCAAAAGCCTCAGAACTTACATCTTTAACGATGGTACCTCCTATATCATGGCAGATGAAGTATATCAGACGTTTCTATGTATAGATCTCCATGTCAGACCGAAAACAGCATGAGGGTGGTGAGATATCCCATACCTTGATCTCGCCAGAACGCTTTGACCGTAACCCATTGAGCAATCTCAATGCAACTCGGCGGATTGCTTCTCGAGACCTATGACCAGAGAAAAGCTCGGAAGAGTCATAATCGAATCGAAACACTCGGCAGCTGCTGTGAGGGTTCTTGGGCTTCTCCCAGCCTTCCTCAGCGAATTTGGGGACCCAAGCTGAGCTTCCAGATCCAGTGCTCGGTCCAAAGTCTTTGTCGGTCCAATTGCCGTAGACTCCAGAAACAACAACGAAACTATGAATCATCAGCGTCAGAATCCTGCTTAGAGTGCGACACTTACTCTATAAGTCGCGCTTCAGTCGCCTGGTCACTTGTATCAATGTCTGACGGTGACTCTTGCCATACAAGGTGCAACGATTCATCCTTGGTCTCTGCTTCTGTCGGTATTCTAAGATCCGGGTTCTGTGCGTCATCTTCAACATCTTCACCACTCTTTTCCGCTTGTACCTTTGTGTTTTCAGTACTGTCAATCTTCTCAGTTTCGTTCTCATCTTGATGCTGGACAGATGCACGTCGAGACGGGACATCATCGTCCGAGGACGAACCGGAAGCGGACCCCGACTCAGACATGTCAGATTTCGCAGTGTTTCTTAGAAAGTTGACCAAGGTTCCAAGAATGCCTCCTTGACTGTCATCCGACTTTCCACAGCGAAAGAATGTCAGCGAAATCTACGGCTCCGTGCTTACCGTAATGTGGAGACTCACCGTTACTATGGTCGACATTGGTAGGGCTTGAAATGATTTAGATAGTACTTAGTGTAGGTATATTAGCCGCCCATAGTGCAACTGTACACACAATACGAAGCATTTGTGGTTGGTTATGATGGAAGCCAATTCCAAGGATCAGGCGAATAAAATCCCTCACGGCACTCGGGCCCGTGCGTGCGTGTTTCTACTGCCATAAACTACTATCTGCCGAGGCCTGTCAAGCTGAATTCTCCCCAACCCTCTTCAGCGGCTTATCAAACTCGATCTCTACAAACTCGTCCAAGTCTAGAGATCCTAGATTCTCGATATCGTAAGCCTTGCGAAGCTTGTTCGTCGGCGGCAAAGTCGGGTCAAAGAGGATAGAATCATCACGCGGCGTAGACCCAACCAATCCTGCCAGTTCTGTTTTCCAATTCCCGCTAGCACTGATAGTGACTTTACACTCGAATTCGTCCTCGTCGTTTTCCCTGTCGAGCAGAATCGCAAAGCGCATAAATCTCGGCGTGCCCGAAGCGACTAACTTGTTCTCGAAAAGGATCCACTGAGCACCCACTTGCTTGCCGTAGTCATTGCAGAGAAAACCACCAGCTACTCTAGCAGCGTCTTCTCTTGTTTGGCTGGCTGTCTTCTCTCATGCCGAGCTCTCAATGCTGACGAACTGGCTGGCCCTAGCTGATAGTCCATAGCCGGTAGTTTTGGACGCTTCTGCAGATGTTGCTAACAAGGAGATACTTCCGTTAGGTGCTATCTTTATTATCTGGGGCGCTGGGCTTCCTGGACTGCTGCTCTTGAACTCAAACTTGACTTGAGCTTCACGGATGCGCCGGGACTTTTTGATAGTGTCGAGATGAAGATCATAAACGAGCAGGGTATCGTTGTTGCCGTCGGGCGACAAGTAGCCATGGATGATTTCGCGTAAAAGGCACTGGACTTAAGTTATTCCTTGCCGCTCAGTGATTGTCAATCGCTGAAAAGGTGCTGCTAGGTCATTGCGTGTATGAAACTCGTTGTTGTTTCCTGCGGATATGTTAAGACCAATGCTGACGGACGTTTCATCTAATTGGCGTCTGCATCGAACAAACTCAGTGTTCTCATCGCCGTTATCGTTGGAGTCTCTCTCAGTATCATTCATCTTCGCTCAAGGCCATCATCTGATGCTTTATAAGCCTCGGCGTGGCGGGTTCCGGCGTGCATTTTACGCCCATATTTGACAGTGAGACTCGTGGCCAGTAAATCTATATTCTCTATTCTTAATACTAGCCGTATATGCTGACCGCATTAGGAGATACAAAGGCCTTGTATTATATTTATATTATTTATTTATAGAGTAGTTATGGGAAATATAAAAGCTACTTTAGATAAGAGTTTTAAGCTTTTATTTAGTAAATATAAACTAATAACTTATAGGCTTGTATAATACTTAAAGGCTTTATAAAAAGGTCTAGAGCGGAATTTCATAGCCTGAAGATAATTCATAAGCGATCAATTATAAGAGTACAAGCGTAAATCGCGGTTAATAGTACTAAAGCAATAACCCTTTCCCAGACCTAATGAACTCGTCGTGCTGTTAGTGAAGCATAACAGTCTCCCAATCCAAGCTCATGGATGTCACTTTGTCCTCCGTAAGATCCATCAAACCATCAATGTAAGCAGGCCCTAAAATAACATATCCCTGCCTATCAGTTTCTTGTTTACGAAGAATCATTGGCACTGCAACGCCCTTGATGATGGAGATGGTGTCACCCTCAGCCATAGCAACAGGACCCGAGCCGATCGCACCGTCGCTAGATACGAACAACCCTCTCTTTCCAGCAAACCGATTACATATCTTGATGAAGTAGTCCAAGCAAGTCTTGTCCCCAGCAATTTCTTGCATAGCGGTGTGAGTAGCTGGTGTGACCCCGCACATGGTTTCCACCTCCTTCTCAAAGCAAACACCATGGCGTCTGATGATGTTGTAGAACGTGTTAAAAACATTCTTTTGTCTCGGATCTATCTCTGACATGGAGGTAGAACTTCCATTGAATGTGTTGAACACAGCACACGGTATGGATTCATGAACTTCGTTGAGGATGACGTCTCTGGTGATCTTGATGATCCATCGGCTTAAGACTTGGATGTTGTTGTGAAGGCTCTCTTGCATCGGTAGTGTTGGATTACCCGCGTCATCAAGCTCAATCTTGTCAAAGGGCCGTGTGCAGAACTCTGCTGTTCGCAGAAATGCACCCTTAACCGAAAGGGTATTGCCAGAAGCAGATACCTCGAGGCGATCATCAGACCACCGCGCCTTCTCAATAGAACTATACAAGTATGAAGACGGCAGCCAGCTTCGGTTCGCAACTGTACTCCAATCCGGGACCCAGCTAGGTGCACTAGGAGGGCTTAACCCACAGTCGATGAGTAGGTTGACGAATGTAGGTCTCCGCTCTATTAGACTGACAAAAGCATCGCGGTAGATCTCTCCGGTCGGCTTGCTGTAGTCAGGAGTCGGTTGACGAATCCCCAGCCGTTGGAAGACACCCTCAACAGCGAATACACGATCTTGAGGCTTGGTCGATTTGCGGTCTCGCATGGCTTGCAAAAGTCCAACAAGATGTATTTGTTGTGTCAAGTCCTCGGTTTGACGTATCCAACCGTATACAGGATTTTGTCTCCTATCAATGTTGAAATCACACTCTCTCGCAACCCTACTAAGATGGCTGAAAAGGTGTGCCATGAAAATCGAAATTGAAAGGACGATCAAAGCGATAGATATGTTCCAGAGTACACCGATCCATCCCTCTCTTTTCGGTGGGCCATATGCACTGGGAGCTTCCTCCAGATGGTAAAGAATAACACAGACGAGTGCAGGAAGTGAAATAAGGAGTAAGATATAGAACCACATTGCCCGGTCTAACCAGTTGCTCAAAGACTGGTAGACCTTCTCTGGCTCAAGTAGTTGCACATGCTCGCGAACAGAACAACTGTCTCTTGAACGTCCAGTCTGACATGGCAGCACGCGGATCTCGTGGCCATTCCGGCGGCAGGGACGGGAGATACTCTGCCAAACCTCAAACAGATGTTGCCAGCTCTTGAATGCCTCGGAGGAGGCTATTAGTCTATGCTCTCGGCGCCGTTCATCCTGAGCGACAATCGAAATGCCATCTTCATTACAGAACTGGGAGGTGGAATCTTGGATAAAGGTGAGGGCCTGATGTAATTGCAGTAAGGTGACGTGTTCCTGTCCACAAACCAGGATCGGATTTGGCGCCAAGATGACCTCTTGAAATGTCCAGGATCGATGCAGCCATGGTTGGTCTAGTAGTTCAAGCAGCGAGGCACGGTCGCAAGGATGCAGGACAACGGCATCGTGCTTTCTTTCTATACCAAGTTAGCATGGTAAGATATTACAGATGTTCCGCGCCATTCCATTAAGGGAACTTGGAATCAGCTTACTTTTTCGGTCTCGGGCGCTCCGAGAGTAGAGTGAGAAAATCTCCCACAAAAACTGATCCCGGTCTTCATCTACTGTGATGGGGCCGGTACCATCCCACCACGGGACGCCAGCTGGGAAAAAACGATGCTGTGAAGCGGCCCTGATATATTCCATGGCCTTGTCGGTTGCCTGGCTGCCATCGCCTAGCCATATGTATACTGCCTCGGCCCAAGTATATATCTCTCCCATTAGATGAATCTGGTGCGCGACCTCGTTGGCGTCATCCTGGTTAATGCACACGGCGTCAACCCAGAGAGTCAGATCACCATACTTTTCACGTAGCGAAAACAAGGCTTCATAGCAGGACTTAGTGATGTTGATGTCGCAGCCGTTGCAAGATATTGTCTTATCAGAGGATGTACCCCAGACATATGAAAGAGCTGTGAATTTCGGGCTGTTTCGCAGGTTGACAATTCGAAGGGTGCCAGTCAGACATGCATCTACCGCTAGAGGCCGCTTCGGAATATCAAGTACACGGATGCATTGAGAGCTGGAAGGAATTGGGATCGAGTCGTAGAGTTGTGCTGTTGTGAACGGGCCTATTGTTGGTGTGCGATGCTGATCGGTATCGTCCATATTCATGGATGCTGAATGGAGAATAGCTGGGGTGAGAATCTGGGGTCCTGAGGGCTACTTAATTAGTAAGGGGTGAGCTAGGTAGTCCTACTGAGTATTGCACTTTTAGAGCCTGAGGCACTAAATATAGGTGGATTAAATTGCCGCCTCTCTGCCGTGAAGAAGGAAACTGTTGTACAAAATATAAGCGCTGTTGCCTTAGGCCCGTGGCGTAGGGACCTTACACTTTTATGCAGGCCTTTGGCACAGTGGTTTAGTTTGACAGAAACCTAGCAAACCAGGAAGACAACACAGCCGCCGTGGCTGAGTAGCTTGGCTTACAGGGCAGCAGGGCTGTGCAATCCCTGGCATTTTAAATGGGACCCGATAGTTACGTGGCCCCTGCAATTGTATGAAACACGTCTGACACATGGTAGAAAAGGAGCTTAGCTTTGACCTTTCTGGGATGGTGCATCCAGATGAAAGTCTCACTCAAAAGGGACTCACTAACCTTCTGCGGAACATCAATTTCGAGGACACCCTCCAATTCGTTTGGATCCCCAGAATCACCGTTGAGGAACCTCAGCAAGGTAAGTCGAGGAACCTGGCTCGCAAACAGATCAAGCCCGTACCGGATGGGGCTGGGAGGTCGGACTTGGTGCACATCTTCAATCAGCTCCGCAACAAGGGCGTTGAGACTATCTTACGTGTCTTTGTTCAAGACTCCGATCCCAATTCCCCATCTCACAGTGATGAGGCCATCGAAAAGGCACTTCAAGGCATGGGTGTTGAGGTTTGGGACTGGAACAAGACAGACTTATGCACCGAAGTCATCCTCACCGCGGCGCCTAAGGTACAAGAGGTTCATCTCTATTGGAGCGGTAACAATGCTGTACTCAGAGGCTGGAGTGAGCCTGGAGGGTTGGCAAAGCTACCCGAACTGGTGCTCCTGAAACTGCACATCCAACAAGTAAGTCTTCCTTGGCAATAAGCATATGGACATATACTAACATCAGAAGGGCCTTGAATCATCCGCCCGAACTGAATCCAACGTCAGCGAGTTCCAGACCAGGATGAAGAAGCTTTGTCCCAATGTCGAAGTCGAATTGAAATGGCCAAGCACGCACCGAAGACGAATTGACAAGACCTCCGCTCGTGCTGAAGAGGTCCCAGAGCATACTACCAAGCACGAATGGATCCAGTACATGACAGACTTCAGAAAGCTGATCTTTGAAGCCGAGGCTAATTATCCCGTGGCCCTCGGAACCAAGGTCAGCGAGATGTTCGAACCAATCCAAATTGCGATCATCGATGACGGAGTTGACATGAAGGATCTCGACTACCATTTCAGGGGTGGCAGAAGATTTTGTGTACGCTCTGAACATAAAGGTCTTCTTGATCCATATTACATGTCTCAAACTGGCCACGGAACTATCATGGCGAAGAATATCCACCTCATGTGTCCGCATGCATCTCTCTTCATACTAAGACTGGAGGATACTCCTTCTGAAGATGGGACCAAAATGAACATCACCGCTCGAAGTGCCGCAAAGGTATATAACCCATCACATAACAGGTAACAATAACTAACGTCAGTAGGCCATCCGCGCAGCAATAGTCCAAGGGGTCCAGATCATTTCCATGTCATGGACCATTGATCCACCCAAAGACGACAGAGAACGACAAGACCTCGAAAACGCCGTCGTCGAGGCCGCCAACGCCAACATTCTCATGTTCTGCTCAGCAAGAGACAAAGGAGCTCACAACGCCCCAACATACCCGTCCAAAGCAACTACCAAGATCTTCACCATCGGCGCCGCAAACTCCTCAGGCGCAAGTGTAGACTACGTCGGCAACGCCTCTGAGCTCAGCTACACCTTTCCCGGCGACAAAGTCGAAGTCGACAGCGGTCCAGGCAGAAGAACTCCCCCGGAGATTGTGGACGGGTCATCTGTGGCGACTGCACTAGCAGCTGGACTCGCAGCCTTGATTTTGTACTGTATTCAGGTTAGAATATTCCTTGCCAAGGACTCTGAGAAGCAGAAGGCTAGGGAGGATTATAGAAAGGTGAAACAGCATGAGTGGATGGTAAAGGCGTTTGATGCTATTGAGACGACTAAGGAGAGTAATCACAAGTTTCTCAAGGTCTGGGAGATGTTTGGGAAATGTGTTGAGCAGAAAGATCAGAAACCGCAGGAAGAATGGCTTCAATTAGTGGCCGATATCGGAACAAGGTTGTGTGTTAAAATTTACTAAGTTCATACATTGACTCACAAAATCCAGTACATGATATTTCAATGAAATCAATCTGCTCCGCCCTCTCGCCCTTAAGTGGTGCTAACGCTTAATTATCCCGATTAGGCAGGTCTAAATACTGCGGCTCTCATGTGATCCCCTCTTCTAGCCCGAAATTGGACCAGGTTTTCTTCATCAAATTGGAGGACACAGCTCAAAGTCATCAATACCGTATGACTCAAGGCGTTCGGAATCCCATAGAATTCGATTCCATTGGCGACTCAGCCAATAGCCCAAGTTAAAGGAGCTGCCAAGTATGATTTAGCTTAGTTTCATGTGGACATGTGCCATGCGCGCCTTAGTGAAGACATCCAAGTGCTTCAGATGATTGATTGGTCAGCCCTGAAGCTAGGAAACTCAATATAAATACAACCGAGACCTGTAAATGCTTCATCCTCAATTACTTATCACCTCAGACGCCTTCATCACGGCATCCTTCCCCCTTTAATCCCTTTCTCTTATTTATAGCCAACATTTATCGCAATGCCGACCTATCAAGAAATTGCAGCAGCTTCAGTGCAATCACGAAGCCGCATTCGTCATCACATCTACCAAACACCTCTCATCCCCGCCAAGAAGATTGGCCGCGATCTCAAAACAAATGTGCTGTTCAAAGCCGAAAACTTTCAGCTCACGGGATCTTTCAAGGTCCGAGGTGCCATGTCCAAACTGTCAGCAGCAGGGCAAGGTCGATTAATCACTGCCTCATCCGGTAATCACGGCATCGGCTGCGCTTTGGCATCGCAGACTCTATCCAAGGATCTCACTGTTGTCCTTCCAGAGATTGTTATCTCTGCCAAGCTCAATGCTATCAAATCGTATGGCGTCGAGGTGATTCTACATGGCGCTGAGGCTGGTCTCGCTGAGCAACATGCCCAGCAGCTTGCGGCCTCAGGTGATTATACTTATGTATCGCCATACAACGACCCCGATATCATTGCTGGCCAGGGTACCATTGGCCTCGAACTACTTGAGCAGTGCGATCATATCGATAACATTTTTATCTCGATGGGCGGTGGTGGTCTTATCAGTGGAGTTGGATCCGTCCTCAAAGCAAACAACCCACGCATCAAAGTCTACGGTGTTTCAGCGGTCAACTCAAAGGCCCTAGCTGCATCAATGGCCGCAGGACACGTCGTTGAAACAGAGCATCTTCCCACTTTGGCCGAAGCTGTTGCTGGTGGCATGGATGAGGACAGTATAACACTTGGTCTGGCAAATGCAGTCGTTGATGAACTCGTTGACTGTGATGAAGAAGAGATCAAGGAGGCGTTGAAGGAGCTTGCTTGGTCTGAGAGCATGATTGTTGAAGGTTCTGCAGCCTTGGCTCTTGCTGGCTTCAACAAGGTCGCTTCAAAACTAGCCGCGCAAACCAGTGTCATACTTCTCTGCGGGTCGAATTATGATCAAGCCACGATTAGTAAGATAATCTCTTCACCATAAACAATATCCTACTTTTATCATTATACTCTCTCCTCATTCAGGGACTGAGAACACACCGCATATAATTGGATACCGATCTTCCCCAGCCTCAATCATATACAGGAACGGCCTATCAAATAATAGGACCTCCTCTTTGATCACTTTGAGACGTTTCCGGGGAATTAAGATAGCAGTTATCGCTGCCGCTTCAGCTCCCTCCTCATCAACCCTAACAAAAGTTTCATGAATCATGGCTGTGACCTCAGTGGGTCCTGACCCCATTGCAGGATAGTTGCCCTTGATCGGAAATCCAAGTCTCTCCAGCTCGTTGAGTAGCGAGATCTTACTTCTGCTGTTAAACTTTGGAAATCCGAACTTACTCAATTTACCACGACGGAACGCAAGACTTCCTGGCTGCTTCATAGAAAATTCTTCGAGGAGGGATCCAACTGTGACTCCAGGTTCAGGCAGCCATGCGACCAAGGCTGACGGCGAAGAGTCTGATCCTGTAGTATACGGAAGCCGAACAGCTGTGTAATTGCTGCTGGATTCTATTCCAACATACGCATTGTAAAGAAACATCATCTCGGTTTCCCGAACGATCCCATTCTCTAGGTGAAAAGAATATCTTGGAACTGTATTCGCCGGATCAAACTTGGTCTTCCATGCGGCTCTAAAGGCTGTAGCGTTGGCAAGAACGACATGGGAATTGCGCAAGGCCCGGGAGCTGAGGAAGCCATTGATTTGGCCTCGCGTGTTATGGGATATCCAGGAGTTGATATCCTTTGCCGAATCTGGAAGGGACAGAAAATGCTGCGAATGTGCTTGGAATGACTCCAGATACTTCTTGTACATAGGAGCAAGTGCAACGGACTGATCAACGAACACGGCGTTGGCTAGTGATATAAGGTCCTGTCGAGCCAGAGGCGCGAGGCTCGTGTATAGAGTCGAGACATCTGCCTCCAAGGATTCAGTAACACCCAGCTTCTGATGCAATTGCGATTGGCGATGAGGGTCTGCTGCCCCGGCTAGCATAGCAAGGGCTATGATAACTGATATTGGCGATATAACCGCTGCATCGGCTTGGCCAGCAACCAGCCGTAATAAGGACCAACCTACGTTTCGAGCGGCCTGGGCGATAGAGGTTTGAGAAGCCAGTTCCTCTGTTCGTGGCGCTTCTGCTCCCATGACTGCCGAGTATGCTTGCCCACTTCTGAAGATGGACTTAACAATTGCCGCGCC
>JAAOAT010000560.1:0-24300 GCA_013186855.1 Fusarium ramigenum
TAAGCTCCTGACCAAACCTGAAGTCATCGAGTTCTTCAACCAGCGCCTCAACCCTGCCTCCAGTCACAGGGCACGGTTATCAATTCATCTCCAGGCTCAAGGCAAAGCTGAAGGGGTAGATAAGCGACAGGAAGAGGCTCAGAAGAAGGCTGACGAGGAGCCCTCGCCCGGGGATGCTGTGCAGACGGCCAAGGAAATCACTGATGTCAGGCTTTACAAGGCCAGTCTCGCCGCAAGTTCAGGGGCCAGACCCGTCAAAGACATTAGCGAGTATGAGGATACGGATTCAAAGTTGTAGAGGTTATGCTGGGTTAATTTATGGCCTGAATCAATCCTAGGCACACCGTCTGGATGTCGGTTGAACTTCTTCAGATATAATGTTGTTTTAAATACCTCTGTTTGATCATGAATGGCACTGTCTACGTCTTGATGTGACATACATCAATAGAAAGGCAAGGCCCGTTGAAGAACCAGTACTAACCCCGTTGATATACCTTAAACTATTATTGGTTGTCGTCAATCTCTCTACATTTTGATGATCGAGAAAATGTCTAACAATTATAATTTCCAACTCGCTAGGTCTTCTTAGACAGTATTGTGGTGCAACCCATCACTGCAGCACATCGTACACGGTTATGGGTGCACAAATTCAGTCTTCGCGCCGAATCCCGGAATACCCTAAAGCAGACCCAGCAAAGAGGCCATTGAAACTTTACATGCAGAGACTATCCTACCTTAAAAGAAAATGACTCAGATGTGAATGGCGTCGAAATGCCCCTAGTTAGATTCCTGTAATTAGACACGCCTGGGTCTTTTCTAACCTCAACCTTCCATAATCTCGTCCCATTGACTTAAAGCTACCTAATTATCTATTCCGAGCCATCGGAAGGACAGTCCATGAAGCAGAAGCTCAAGAAGGAAATAAGAGATTGCGTGCGTTGACGTTTTGAGCAATTAGGCCTCAAATCAATGGTCTCCACGAAAGCGTAATCTATACAAACTTGATGGATTCTCATCCTCGATCATTGATCAATCGTTGACCTGCTACTGATCAATCAATGATCAATCGCTGATCTATTACCAACGTAAAGATACGCCTATTTTGATAATCATGTACGCAGCCTTTCCTAGTGGGTTAAGCTGACGCACACGACTTGTCCGGAATAGACATTGTAAGCTCATATTTGATGATATGCAGCCTAAGTCTGTACAAGTCAGATGTATTCGACGGCCTATCCTCAGCTGCAGCTGATGAAGCGCCATTCAGAAGCACGATTCCGGCAAACTAATCACAGCCTCTCTTGAAACTCCATAGTACACATAGCGAGGTGGCGGTGCAGCTCGCAAACCCCTAGAAAGCACTGCTTGCCTGTCCCCAACATTAGCAACATTGGTAACGTGTGGATGAATGATAAAGCTATTGAGTGTAGCTGATTGCCAATGTGCGTGTGTCTAGGAATGTGCGTTTCATCCTGCACATATCTGCACTTGTTCAGGCTAGGTATGATATCACCTCCCCGCTTTGAATGGCCAATGAAGGAGATGAGCCGTACGTTGTACATACTGGGCTAGGAGGTCATTACTACTCCACATTTGAAATTATGCGACAGTTTGGTTCTGGGTTTCTCTACTCCTTGGGACGGTAGTCATTCATTGGTCTTTCAGGGAGCCAGGTCCCATCTTCATGGAGTTGGCCACTAGCGTTACCTCTGAGCAAGAATCCCTATCGGCAAATTTTCTACATACTGCTCTTTCGTTGGTCCCCGTGACCCGGCAGACATCTGTCATTACCTGGATAAGCTTGGCGATAAGTGAGTGTACTATTTCCCAAATAACGGGTCGATTGGCGCTTGTGATCAAACATGTAGTCTTGTCTGCATAGGGAAAATAACAGAGCAAATCGCAATTAGTCCATTTGGAGGCTGGAACTTTGGTTCGATCACACCGCATGTTTGCACAGATCGTTGTTTGGATGGACCGTTTCGACTACTGCGTACAGCGTCTTTGTACTCGGCCCCCAATGCGGCCGTAGGTGGCCTCATCACCGTGAGGTTTTGTTATCCCGATAACACCAAACATTCGTTGGTAAAGAAGCGGTCAATGTCTGCGATTGGTAATAGATCGGGAATCAGAGTCATTCAAAGCTCGCTCTCCCACCGTGACGAGCAACCTCGTCGTAAGATTTCAGTGTCTTATTGTGAACCTCTCGCCTCCTGGACAAAGGCCTAGTCGGTCTTGATTAGGATGAAACAGCTCCTAGGATGATGCCAATAGGACTTGCCATGAATAAATGTGAAGCGGTGAAGATTACTATCATCTTTGCCTGAACAACGTCCGCCAGGCCTGTATAGGGCCTCAAAGTTGACTGGCCAATTCAAGTCTTTTGTCACACTCTAGCTATCAACACCCCGAACGGTGAAAAGAAGGCAGATGATACCCCCCAAGTGATACCCCCCAAGTCTAGTGCATCTTAGCCGCTCTGTCCCGTAGCACACAATATCAAAAGCTTCCTCACCGCCATCTTCACACAGAACCCAGTCCTATTCCTGGTCATTTGGTATTACTTATAGTCTAATGGTGCCCAAACTCATGTTTGATACCATCTACATTCGTTTCTTCCACACACTTTCTTTGTTTACGCCATCCATATCAAAACAGCATTCGCGTCCATTCGATCCTTCTCGTCCTCCTTAAGCCACAAGCCTGGGTCTCGACATATCTGCGCGGGTATTGCTCAGGAGAAACTAGCACTCATATGTCTCAGCGCATTTCTCTTCCATATGCTCGCAAAGCGCCTAGTTCTTGGCGTGACAGGAGAACTCGTCGTTATTGGCGTGACTTCTCGAGGATTCGTCGCTATGCGCTAGACACAGAGAGGAAGCTTCGCCATTGGAGTGAGGCGAGGGGGACTCGTCGTAAATGCTTGTGTCGCGATCTTCCTCGCTATTCACAGCCTCGCCAGAGTACCAGGACTCCCAAGCTTCCTGCGCACAAGAACCCAGCCCTCTTGCGGAGAAAGGGCCATCGAAAGCGGATCTCTTCCAGGTCTACCGAAAGGCTCTCGTGACTCGGAAAGAAACTCAGCTTCCTTACATTTCAAGCGAGAAAATAGAATCGCTACTGTGGATTTGGCTACCGCGTTCACGGCCTGGGACTGGAAGAGGATTCCATCGCCTCAACCTCCTGCCACGTAACCATTCTTGACAGGACTACCAAAAAAAGATCAAGGGTGAGCCGGGCATGGCTCCGCCCATACTTCAAGCTCTACGAATTGTTCTGTGACGCTGAAACGCTTGAACAATCAGTCACCACTGGCATACGTTCCAGGCGTTGATTGAAGCGGGACCGAGTGTCATCGAGTTCCTTGGAGGAGATGGCCGATGAGGACAAGCAACGACTCTTGGACGAGGGGGATGCGGCGATGAAGAAGCAGATTGAGCGTATAAAGGTGCAAGTGATAGGTCGAGACCCGCCAAGAGACATACCCAAGGGGTACGCAAATACACTCTTTCTTGGATTAGAATAGAGCTCAGGATTGACAAGATGCTTGGATTATACCCAGTTCTTCATGACGTTCGTTAAAGTTTGCATAACTGCTGTTCTTCGTACACAGCACAGCATGCAAGGTGGCTTGGGCTTGTGATGTTTTTTTTTTAGAGGCGTACTGCGATTGCCCACTTGAGAGGCCAACGCGCTTACGGTTTGGATCTTTTGCTTCATTGCTATTCCTCAAGCATCTCGGCCCCTTCTTGCAACATATGCACAGCACTCGTAGTGATGCACGTCTCAGCAGCCCCTGCTAGCCTTTCTACCTCAAGTAGGGGATCTGGTTTGGTTTATATACAAGTAAAGCAACAGCGTATAGGCTTGAATCATCAGCTCGATAACATATAGAATGAGCTAGAAATTGAGTAAACAAAATGCCATGCCCATGAGAGGATGAAGGGTTTATGTCTGTAAACCTTCGGCCACATGATCACTAATGCCAGGCCACGTCAATCATCGTCGCCAGTCAGATCGATCACCACCCGCTCTTGAGTTCCACTGGAAATAGGTCTGGGTGAAACGACCAGAGCATGGATACCGGACGAAGCAACACCTTTAGTGACGAGCGTATCTGACAAAGTCATATGAGTATGAGTATGAGTATGAATATTCAACATATTTCTGACATACCATAAGGGAGGTTATGGAAGTGGTAGATTCCAATGTCCCTCCTAGAACCGAACGAGAAATGGCACAAGCTAGGAGCATGATCGCTTTTGGTGTTCTGATAGCTATAGCAAGTCAGCATGAGGTCGTCATCCAGACAAGAGGGGACCGACCAGGTTCCATGCGTGACGTCCCCATTACTAATGATTACATTCTTGAACACGGCCTTGCTAGGCGGGCGAAGTGGCTCGTTCGATGTAACCTCCTTTGTCAAAGGGTCCTGTTTTCCGTACCAGACGTCTACTTTGATCTGCCCTATGGACGCTGGACGTGCTGGATCGCGATCCATCATGTCGCCGTCAGCTTCCTCGTCTATCTTATATTAGCATTTGCATATAGAAGCAGAGCTAGACAAACCGGGTACTAAGTCTCCAAACTTCAATGACTGAATATACCACTGTCCCCGGATGATACAGTGACGTGAATGGACTTTGACGATATATTGATCCGAGTGATTCAGGTGCTGTTGCGCACGACTTTTGTAGCGAATAGTTGCCCATCGACCGAGACGTCAAAGATCAGAGCATCCACGTCTTTAGGAAAGTTCCATGGACTTGAGATGGTGCACTCGATGAAGTAGGGTTTTCCTGCCTCAGACGCGATGTAGCAGTGGTCGCTGGGAACTTGGTTGGCTGATTCGGACACAGCACTGTCCGACATTTCACGAGAATGGCGGTACTCTTTCGTTCTCTTATTGTCCATACAAAGAACGACCTCGATGCCAGGAACCTGGGAAAGGATGGCCATGATGTAGAGGTCAGAGATAGCTTCGTTGGTCGGAGGTCTGGGATAGTAAAGGCTGCTGATGTCTCAGGGAGAGGACTCAGCGTACGATCGGAACAGTGACAATCCATCTGAGGAGTCGGGACAGCAGGCCAGAGGATTTATCTACAGTTCGACAGGGTGCATTCACCACCAGGTGCTCTGCTTTAACTTGGAAGTCCCTGATCCGTATGCCTTGCAATCTGACGATTCCGAAATCAGCGATTGCTAAGACCGCACATTTCCGGTTTACGCTTTGTTACGCCCCTCAGATAGTCACTGCCACTGCTTGATACTTCGGCAAGGGTCACTTCGGAACCAGGCAATAGCAATCAAAACTTTTCACGACGATATGAAGTGTTGGAAAGGTGCAGGCTTGGCTTATGGCATCGCAGGTCCAACTGTGGGGCTGTGAACTGTTGATAAAGCCAGCGGTTGCGGTTCTCTACCATTGGAGCGGCCTTATGGAGTTGCTATCGTACCGTTCTTCTTGGCTGTAATCTTGCCGCGAGGTGACATCTCAGATTCTGTAACAGCTTTGATGATATCGCGCTTACACTGTTGCTATCCATCCAATGGGATACGCTAAAACTACGATCAACACATCAGCAGATTACCTTCAATGTAGTAGTATTCATGTCTTTTTCTCTCTGACCTGATCATTCCCAGTTTATGCACTTTAATTAGCCGGCGAGAATCGAATGGAGTAGCATGGAAAGCTCAGTCGGAGATCTGAACGCTGTCATGAGAGAATTGTACCATGGGTCTCAGACATTCGACTCTACCAATAAAGAAAATCCTTTCGTAACGCTACATATTGACTCGCCATTGAGCTAAAAAAAAAAAAACTTTCATCAATCAGCAAGTGATGCTTCATAGCGCGTGACGTGGACAGCATGAACTTTTAAAGAAGGACTTGTAGCCTTATTAAAACATTCTGTGTATTTGCAAGCGAGGTATGCTCACTACTCTTGGTAGTACCTAACCTCGTGCACCACTCCCACCAAGGTTTTGATCCAACATACCTTTGTGTTCAAAACCTTTGTGACTCATTCAGTGAAGCTTTATTTAACTGAAAACCTAGTCCTGATTACGACCGAAATCTCCAACAGACTTTGGAGTCAGTCATCAGGACATCTAACTTTTCAGCCAAAGGCAAGATCCTAGGTGATAGTGAGGGCGGAGAGTATTTTGCCCGTATGTGTTTATTGGTGTCCTTTACCTTTGTGCCCTGGGGGCTGAAGCCTCTTTTAAAACCCTAACCTTACGCTAGTAGTATATTAGGAAGAATTTCTTGCGAGATGTGAGCAAGGCACGTCTAGGCGTAGTAATGGATTTTTGATGTCCTGGGCAAGTATTACCAGACCAACTAGCAATGGGCAGCCAAGTACGGTAACTGGCGATGCTTCTTTCCATGATCAAGCTCTGTTGATCGATGATGTTTCGGCTCTCTCAGTCCCAACTGACTAAATCGCTCCTCAACAACTTGACTACCAAGAGCCGTCGCCACTTGAGGACTGAATCGTACTGATTAGGTTGAAATGGAGAGTTCTGCAAGTCTTAGACAACAGGGCTGCAAGTTTCAGAGATAGTTCCTGAATGCTATACGATCCTGCATATGGCAGAACACCGAGCGACGCAAGGCACATCTGCAAATGTCTTGGACGGCTCGATATAAGAGGGCGAGCTGGATGAGATAGACATTGCCAATGCAGATGATCTGACGATTGTGCAGGCCATAGTATCTCACAGCCTGCATGAACCCACGGTCTATATGTTGGATATGCAGTTGTCCGTTATCATCATACCTAGTCTTGATGCCAGAGACTTGACAAATCAGCGACATTACAGATCATCATGATAGCCATCAATCATCGCCGCCGGAAAGCAAAAAGCCAAAAGTGGTTGAGGAAGTTCATAATCACATCCGTAACGGCCACGACAGATGGAGCCGCATCAGACAGAAGCAGCGTCGCTGCGATGTACACACACCGCTATTCGGAGAATGCCAGCTAAAGTGGGATTGGGCACGGGGTCCGCAACGGGATGTCCAGACCGGAGGATATCCACCGACAAGACCTCAGAGCCAGCGGCCCATATTGTCGATGAGCCGGGGAATGAATCTCATTCTTCTGTATATGGACCCCCCATCGATGTGAGTTTGTGCTACGTTTTGCCCCCTCGAGCTTTCGTCTGGCGCCGGAGGAAGTCTGACCACTCGCTTTGGACTGGTACCATCAATCGATTCTCGGTTTCTGGAGTAAGAACTGCAGTCTTTCTTCAACCGAACAGCGCTAGCGCAACGACCTTTGGAGTCAGAGTGTGAGGCCATACATCTTATTTTGCGTCTCCTGCATTGTTCTAGGTAGGGTTAGATGCAGAAATTCGGGTGGGAGAGAAATAATTGCCCCTACCACACGCATTTGATGCACGGCGATACCCAAGTTTGGGCCCATAATCTCGCTTTGGTTTTTCAACCTTCGGTGGTTCTTCATGTGATTGAAGCGAAGACTGATTTATGTGAGAGGTCTGGATGTTTTGAGGCTGCTGATAATGATGATGCTCATTTGACAATTCAGTAGCATGGCCATATAAAGAATCATAGCTACCAAGCTGATGGAAGTCAAAGGCAGTAGTCATGTATTGTCCGTAGGATTCATAAACCGCGGCGAGATGTTGGCATTGGGCTTCATCGTGAGAAACGCGGTCCCAAGTATCAAATAAAAAGCCTAATGTAGCGGGATATGCAGCTACAGGCAGCAACCATCGCTTTATGTATGCAGCAAAAAGCTGGAGGACAGGGCAACCAATAAGGCACTTACTTTGTCAGAGTGCGTTACCGAAAAAATGTTGGCAACTTGTCACGGAGCCGAGGGTCTCCATATTGTTCGGATAAGAGACGGAGGGGAAGGTGGTTGACGGTGAGGCGTTCGATCGCCAGGCTTTCCGACAGTAGGGTAGACCCTTGCAACGGCCAAGCCCTAAAAACGGGTTGTCGTCTTTCATGTATTTAAGATCCATTGAAATTAAGTCTTGGGATAGGACAGAGATCAATCACGGCTGTCTGTGCTTGTTTACACGGTGGATGGCCAGCTTGTGAATTCAGATGAAATATAGAACCATCATCACCGCCAGAGCAATGAAGAGCAAGAAGGAACAACAGGTCTTCGCTACGAAATTTGATCAAGATGTTGTCAAGCAAGCACTGTTCCATCAGGGCCTCAGTATTGCAATTCAGAGTTTTTTTTTGGCTCGGCTGCGGGCGTGCCCATGATGTACAGCGAGTGTTCATGAGCCTCTTGTCAGCTTAGCAGGACTAGCAGGGCACGGGCCTTTTGGAAACGATGTAGCTTTCTACCTTGTAAGCTTGGTAAGTCCTGACAAGGATCTGAGCTCTCTATTTGCCGTCCTGCATGGTTTGTTTGTTGATAGCCTTATCACACCTCAAGGGCTAGCACACCGCCCCCGAGCCTATCGGATTCTACCCGCGTTTTGGCGCGTGACAGGATGCTTGAGCGTATCCTGGTTCCAAGATCGTCTCGCTCCACATGCCCCATTCTGGAAAAGAGGACCCTATTGACAGTAAGGCGTAATCGCCCTGCAGCCGGGGTCACGCCTATGGTGGGAGCCCTCTGTGACTTGCGGTAGAATACAATTCTCCTCAACGTTCTGCTCAAGATTGAAAGCATGGCAGCCCTTTTTAACGCTTCTGATGATCGTTATACTCGTGAAAATATTTCCGAAGCAGAAATCCCTTTCAGTTGGAAGAGTGAATAGGTATGTTGAAGATGTTTGCAGTTTTCGATTTCCTATTTTCAAAACCCAAAGACACTCAATAACGGCTATGGCTGAGGCTATTTTGATGCTGGATGTTCGTCTAACTAACGCAATGCGGAACTTTCTTTCTATCAAAGACCTCGAAATGCCATATCTGAAGAAACCCTTGCTGCCTGGGGCGGCCCTGTGTGATCGCGTCCTTTGTAATGACATGGACATACTATGCACATCTCCTACTCCTGTCTCGGCCGGATCGAGGGATTCTCTTCAATTTCACTACCAGAGTGCGAAACCGACAAGGCTTCGATTCCACCAGCCTTGCTGCTTCCTCTATCCGTACTTTTACGAAGATTTTCTTGCGAATCTGACCAACCAATGTGAGATAGAGGTACCTCATCGTCTCCAATTTCGTAGTTGGAAGGTCGCTTGCGACCCGCGCCACCCGAGCCGCCGATGGTGACGAGGTCAGTCGAGCCTCCTATGGGAGGATTGGTCTGGACGCTGAGGCCTAGGAAAGCCTTGAACCGTGATGGTAGACGTGACTCCTTGATAAACTTGGGGAGGCAAGGCACGCTGAGGATAAAGAAGCCGGCCGTCATCTCTGCCCATGCCCAGAACAGGAGAGGGCCGATGTAATACATTCTATCTGCCTCCTGGGAGAATGTGACTGTGTGGGAGAGGCGGAAACATGCTGCGATACATGCGCTGTGGATGTCAGCAACTACCACGTTTCAATCATAGGGATGGCGGAAAGTACATCAAACCAACTCCAAAAATAATTGATATGCCCAGTTTCTTCTGCCAGCTCGTATTCAGTCTCCAGATGGAACTTTGTGGCAGCAGCACCATTACGACGTCAGTGACTACCTGGACGGCGGCGGAGCCAAGCATGACTGAAGGCAGATTGTAGCATTTCGAAGGGACATAGAACTCCCAGATGGCTCGGTGAGGGATGCATTGCATGTTGAGTAGGATGATGCAGGTGATACCCCATACACACTGCAGTCCCCCGAGGACAATGCATCCCCACCACAAGGGGCTTCGGCGCTTGTCGCTGGGGACGAAAATTCGGGACCAGTGGAGGAGGATGGCGGCCTTGATGAGCGGGATAACAACCGAGTAGCAGCAACCGTAGACGAGTATAAGCTGGGTATGGCGAGTTAGGTATTGGTCAAAAGCTAGCGAGCGACGCGGGAAATGGAGAGATTCTCACGTATCGAGGCCGGACGAGGTCGACGTTGCGTAGGTGCCACTGATGGACATAGTAGCCCGGTGAGTGGATCATGGCATAACCGGCGTACGCAGTACCCCAAAATGCCCCGTAGGCACCGAGCATCAACACTGAACACATGTTAGTCTTCGTCTCGTTCGTTCAGCCGGTGTTGTCTTTAACCTTCTTCTCCGTGAATCGTCTTCTCCTTCCACACCCGGATATACATGCGTAACAAAAGACATAACGTCGCAATGACGATACAAAGGGTCGTCACAAACCAGGCTAGGCCATTCCGGTTCGGAGGATTATCGAAGTTTGCCTCTGTTCCGGGCGGGGGCTGAAGGGCTGGCGCGGCCAACAGAGCCTCAAGCTCCTTTGGTGACATGGACATGTTAGGGTCTTGACTGACTGGCCAATTGGTTGCTCAAGAGAAGATCGTAGGTTGACCAAGTCATGACTGAACATCTTTGGAGGCGAGCGTCGGCTCCAGGTCTTATACCGGGCTGCTGCCAAGCCCTGCCAGTCTGCCGGGGAAAGAGACAAGAGAGAAGACCGGCAGGATTGTGAAAGGTTCCGTGGAGTGGCCTGTCGATTTTCGGAAGTTGCATCGCCTCAAACTCCCGACATAGTTATGCTTTTTGTGTGGAGCATCGCAGCATCCCTTCGCACAAACCACTTCGTCTTCGCTTCCTTGTACGTATCGCTGCCATGTTGTCATTAGAACAGTGAGTGTCTCAAGGCTAGGCGTGCAAATGCAGGCGACCGTTGCAGCGTTTCTCTTAGTCTTGCCTCTGGGCAGGAAGTCATAACGGTTATCGTTAAGTGGAGACTGTGACCCCCATGTTTTCTCATGTTGAATTGCTTATTCTTGCCGTGTAGTGGAGACGCAACTCTTCAGAGATTGGCCAGCTCTACGATATCAAGGCAGCTAGTCTCTGCTAGGACAATCATTACTGCGGATCTACATTTCGGTTCGTTCCCCGGCGTCTAAGAATGGCATTATGCACCCTTAAATGGTACAGTGCCACATGAGCGGCCGCGCACCCGTTTCCGCAGGACTCTGAAGGCCACCCCCACCCCCCGATGGTCCTTGAGGAATGCTGATGTGGATCCAGATGTGGGGTGTCCACGTGATAGATTCAGTCCGCCTGTTGTTCGTAAGAAGCTTCGGCAGTTTAGCTTTCGACTTGCATGCTCGAATTATCGTGACTCGACCGTTTCGATAAACAGCAGATATCACATTCATACTGTCTGAAATATGGCTGCACTGACCACGCCAGCAATCGCCACTTCCCTGGAGGGATCCCCCCCGCGTGCCGATCTGCGGAAAATGATGGCTGATCAGCCCTTGCCAGCCATCGCTCCAGGGACAATCGATGAAGCTTCCATGGCCGGCGAGAAACCGACTAAAGAAGCCCGCGCCGTGCTGGATAGATTCAACGCTGCTCTGGCTGGCAATCATGGCCAGACACTCGCTGCCTGCTTCTTCCCAACACAAGCTTACTGGAAAGACAGCTTGGCGATGACCTACCATCTGCGCACCTTGGCCACCCCGGGCGTCATTGCAGCCGGCTTGTTGGCGACCAAGAAGCTCAGAGGTATCGCGGGAGACCTCACTGTCGAGGGTACAGCACAATTTAACGCCGACATAGTACGTGAAGCCTGGCCTGTCTCAGCGATAAAGCTGACAGAATGTAGTCATTTATCAGCAGCGACTTTGTTTTTCGAACTGTCTCGCCGGCGGCTTCCTGCACTGGAAAGGTCTTTCTCCTACCCACTAAGGGCGATAACGAGGTAGTCGAGTGGAAGATTTGGGTTTTGAGTACCCGCCTTAAGAGTCTGGATATACATCCCGAGAACGAGTCGCTACTCAAGAGTCCTAGCACGCCATTGGACGGTTTGCATGACGTTAGCACGGATGTTTTCATTATCGGAGGTGGTAACGCGTACGTTAAAACCTTTAACATTTTGTGGCTACCTCTTGCTTACGAGATTGCATAGCGCCGTCGCCGTCGCCGCTCGCCTCAAGGCTCTAGGCGTTGAGAGTGTGATGTCCGAGCGGAATGCTCAGGTGGGTGACAACTGGGCTCTCCGTTACGATTGCTTGCAGTTCCACGTGCCAACTTCGTTCTGCGATCTACCCTATATGCGTAAGGCTCCCGCTTGCTGTGTACATACTTGATTCTGACTGGTATTCAAGCCTACAACGAGGAATTACGGTCTCTTCCCCTCAATCGTGACGTCTTGGCTGAACAACTCAGGCGATATGTCGAGGAGTTCCAACTGAACGTCTTGACCAGCTCTGTAATCAAGCGGACAACCTACGACTCAGGAGCCAAACAGTGGAAAATCAAGATCTGTACCCCTAGCGGCGAAAAGAATGTTACCGCTAGGCACCTCGTCCAGGCGACAGGCATCGCGTCTCAGAAGCCCTACCTGCCGTTAGATAAGGACCAAAAGATCTACAAAGGCTTCAGTCTACACTCTTCGCAGTACAAGAACCCCGCACAGTTGCAAGAAAAGGGTATCAAATCACTTCTCATTATCGGCTCGGCAAACACCGCCTTTGATATTCTTCAAGATAGCCACGACGCAGGCCTCGAAACCACCATGGTGGTCCGCTCTCCTACTTAAATCGTCCCCGTAGAGTACGTCACTGACCCTAGGAGTCTCGGCGTCTACGACCTTGGTGTTGAGGCCGCCGACCGCCTCCTGTTGTCGCTACCAGTGAGCATTGACGCTGCTCTCGGCAAGAGACTCTTCACCGCACTCGCAGAAGAAGAACCGGATCGCTACAGGTCCCTTGCCGCTGCTGGCTTTCCTGTTCTTGACAGCACCAACAAGGACTGCGTGCTTGCGCACAACCTGGTTGAGCGAGCTGGTGGTCACTATGTCGACACAGGTGCTACTAGTTTGATTGCAGATGGTAATGTCGACGTCAAAGCCAACGCCGAGCCAATAGCCTTCACCGAGAAGGGGCTGCAGTTCTCAGATGATAGCACACTCGACGCGGATGCCATCATCTGGTGCACCGGCTTCTGCGACAGGGACGTCCGTCAAGTGGCCGCTGAAGTCTTCGGAGCAGGCCAGTCTAGTGATACGGGATTGGAGATGGGCCCTGAGTATACAGCTGCTCACATGGATGCCACTTGGGGGATCGACTCTGAGGGTGAGATCCGCGGCATGTGGAAGCGACATCCGAACCTTGCCAACTTTTGGATCATGGGGGGGTACACCCAGCAGCACCGATGGCACTCGTTGACCGTGGCGCTGCAAATCAAGGCCGACCTTGAGGGTGTTTTACCCGATGCGTGGCTAGATACTCCAACTGCAGTAGAGTAGCGGTGGATGACGTTGAAATCTTGAAGAAAGTGGTCGATAGCCGTAACCCTAATCTCCAAATTTCTGGAGCATACACACTCTATACTTACCCTACAGGGCAGGTGAGCCCTAAGATGGCTCTTTGAACTTGGTGCATGATGTTTACGGTGAGCGCACTCAATAAGGCGACTCGAAATATCTACAGCCATACTCAAAATTAAAGATGAATCTTGGCTAGACAGATGTAAGGGTCTGTGCATAATGATGTCGTTCAGGAGTCCTTCATAGTTAAATTGACGTAATTGTAGATAACTTCCACTTCTTTCAAAGCACCTTTATCGGCTTCACTGAACAGTCACAACTTTGGACTTGAGCTGTCTCTGCTCCACAGCAGCCTTAATCCATGCACCGGTATCTTCCAAAGCCTTTCGGGGGCTCTTCTTACGCTTGAGCAAAAATCCCTGAATCTCTGCTGGTGAAAACATTCCCTCTGGAATGAGCTGTCCAAACTTCTCTGAGATCTCATCAAGTTCCTCGATCGGCAGGACCGTCTCTTCGCCCCGAGTATCCACGAGACTATGGATACTGCCATTCGGGACCTTAGGTACCACAGGCCTTGTCTTGGACATAGAATCCGACGGACGCTCATATATGCGGTAGAAGAGCTCTGTTGCCTGTGAACTTGTCGCGTTCTTGAAGCCGACCTGTACGTCAACCCTTCCAGGCCGAAGAAGAGCTTCGTCAAGTGACTCGGGCTTGTTGGTGGTCATGATGAGGATGCGACCTTCATGCGAAGCAACACCGTCAATGGCGTTGAGAAGTCCGGAAAGTGAAATACTTTCCACTGCCAAGATGTTATTAGTACCCCTGTTGCTAGTATTCTCTCTGTCTCTTCTGTTTCGTCTTCGCTTTCTGCGTCTCTTTCTGTCCTCCTCAGAGCTATCGGCATCGCTGCCAGAAGAGTCTTTGGACTTTTTGGACATCTTCTTTTCTTTATTCTCCGCTTTTTCTGGCTTTTTGCCTTTGGGATCGCTACTCTTTTCTCCGGTACCTTCTTCATTCTCGTCGTCATCCTCTTCACCGTCAGGGCGACGAAGACCAGCAGTGTCAATGTCTTCCAAGAGAACAACACAGCGGCGAGGAAGTCTAGTGAACAAGGCAGCCAGATCCTCTTCGCTGACGGTAGGGTCCTGAAGACTGATGACATAGATATCGATACCGAAAACGCCAGCCAATGCAAACGAAAAACTCGTCTTGCCAGTACCAGGTGGTCCGTGAAAGAGATAACCACGGCGAAGAGGAATACCCCGAGAAGCGTACCACTTGGGGGTTGCGGGGTCCAGATACTCGTTCATATCTCTCAACACATTGTGCTTCTCTTCACGCCCTAGAATGACAGTCCTCATTGGTCTGATGGGTCGTCCAGCGACCTGCTGCCACATGCTCCAAGAATCACGCCGACTTTCTTTTATTCTGGGGCGGTAAATTGTTGTCTTGTGGCCAGTGACGAGGACGTCAGCTTTTATGGCGTCTCTAAGAAGTTGCATGATAGGGCCTGTTAGACATGTTAGATAGGCTATATTAAGAGTTGGAAACCGAAAACTTACGAACAGACCTGCCAAAGCAAGATATGCTCAGTTCTTCAACGTCCTTGGTTCCTCCCCAGCCATTTGCACTTTGCAGAGTCTCCTTCTTGCGACTGACTCGAAAATAGCCTCCAGCATGCCAGAACCCCGTTGTGCCCATTGCGGGAACATAGCGGAGAGTCTGATGCCATGTTAGTGATTAACTAAGAAAACGACAGATACGTTAACATACGAATCTGGCAGAGTCGCTGGCAAAGTTCAGATACTTGGGAGAAATTTCGTCATCTTCGATGCTTGTAGTCGTCAATGCCTCGGCTGAATCCTCTTCCTCATCCCAAGCGCTCCTGAATACAGTCTGGGCGGTGAGATTGCGATTGGCTCTAATATCCGGCTGTTCCGAGAGAAACTGTATGAGTGCAGGATAAATCTTTTGGTCACTCTCGGTGACGGAGATGGTACATCGAAAGTGGGCGTGAAGGAAGTTGTCGAAGGCAGACTGCGCTTGCTTGAAGACCTTGGATAGGCCCCAGACGCAACCGAGGACGGTGAGGACCAGAGATGGATCAAGGCCTACCTTGACACCAATGAAGCGGTAAACAAATGCAAGGAGTTGTAGCAGAGGTGATGCTTGTCCAGCTGAGCCGAGGAAAGTGTCCATGATCCCGGGGAATGGCCCAGAGGCGTTGAGTGGCTGGCTGGTATTGTTTATAGCTTGGAGGAAATGCGGCCACGCAATCTGGCTCATCTTGGTGATGTCCATTCCAATGAATGTTTAGGTTGGGTCTGAAATGAATTGTGTTTTGGGGTCAATGTGAAGAAGAAGCTGTGATGTTACGGGCGAGGGTAGCAGAGAACGCTCCACCTTCTCCTGTCTGTGGAGCTGATTTTTGGGGATTGAAGTGAGCAACTGCAACTAACTGGCTCAATCCTGATGCCCCTGGTCCGAAGTATTGGACGTAAGACTGTGCTGACAGAGTCACATATCGACTCCTGGGCCTCTTGAGTCTTTTTATACCTAGAAGATCGTCCGACCTGAATGTAAGACGTGGCTGGTGTGGCAGGGCGGGGCCGAGCGGCTCTGCTCTCCAGGGCGAGATCAGGCTCTACGTTGGCGACGCTCCAAGAACCCTTGGCTGCGCAATCGAGCAGTGGGACGCATGAAGCGAAAGCGACTTTCACCTCAAAAGTGGAGATGATTTGCTCTGTTTGGTTGCTTTGTGCAGGTTGCGCCGATGCTCATTGCCTACCTCTGCTGTATGTGGGACTTGGGATTGCCATGAATGGTTGCGGCTCCGGGTTGAGTCTCCGATTATTTTCAGGTAACCCGTACCCGGGGGCGAGGCTAACAGAGGCCAGATCAGGTTACTACCTGCTTTATCCGCCTTACCCTGTCATGTGGCCAGATAAGTAGAACTCCAGATTCCGTTCAGACTGTTATTTTTGATGGAAATACCGTAGAAGATGAGGGAAATCTGAGGCAGCCTCGTGGACCCAATGTTTCAATATTTATGCTATTCAGGTTCTTGCGTTGCGTATGGTGGCAAGCTGACGGCTTACAAAAAGGACATAGCCAACTGAGCCAAGCTGAGCAAAGCCGTTAATGTCCGGGCAACTCTCGCTGAGCCTCATCTGTTTCCAGAGCCAACCCTGGACATTCAATTCACTTCCATCCCGTGAGAGAGGCGGCCTTACTTCAGTCACCTTGCATATATATATATATAGACATATGTTATCTGAGTATCACGTCTCGGAATGTCCAAATACGCAGCAGAAGCCAGGAACACCAGCTAAGCACAAGAGTCAAGAAGGTGAAAGGGCCGTAGTCCTGGGGAAGCGGACAGTCGGTAAAAGACTTGATCTCATCCAGACCTTCACCTAAATAGGTAGAGCATACTCCTGTGTTTGTCTACCTGTATCAGTGTGTACCATATACCTTCAAACGGGCAGGAGCCGCAAAATCAGCCGGGCTAGTCAGTGCATCTCATCATCTCCTCAAAGGAACACATCGACATTCGAATATGCCATTACCTATCTACCCCATAACCTCTCGATAGATCAACTGCTTCAGCTCCTCCTTGCTCGGACTCTCCTTAATCTTGTCCAAGTCAAAGAACTCGTCCGGGATTGGGGCCGCTGTCAGCTCGTCCTCGGGGTCGTGATATTGCTCAACGTATGAATGCTTCAGAGCGTCCTCCGCCGTAATGCGCTTCGCAGGGTTGAATGCAAGGAGCTTCTCGAGTAGGTCGAGGGCGTCATCGGAGGCCTTGGGGAATAGAGTTCGGAAAGAAGCCTTCTTCTCCGCATTCCATCTCTCGTGTATTGCCACTCACTAACCAACATGTGTGCAGTAACACAGTCGGAACTTTTAGTGCCTCTACCCATTTCACAGCACTCTGTAGGCTCACAGGCGAGACCCCAACCTACGGCATTCACGCGGTCGTCGCCTATCTCCGTCTCTACCTCTGTTCATCTCAGCTCGTCCATATCTCAAGGGCAGCATTCCTACATAGGCTTGGGAGGCAAAATCGCCCTCAATTGAGCATGTGGCGAGAGGATAATAACTTCACCAACGTAGTCCACTGAGTCACTGTTCGCTTTGGATTAAGGAAGACTGGGGAATCTCAAGCGTATACATCATGCAAAACACTCACATCTGCGGACCGTCTCCATTAAAAACCTCTGAGGATCCTTTCATGGGCTGCAACTCTGACTCGGAAACCCTCCCAGTCATAGCTCTCCAATTTCGTTGTCACTACGGGCCACCGCTACCTCAAGACTCCAGAGCTTTAAATGGTTTGGCGAATTTCGATGGTACGCAAACCATGCAACGCAACGTGGACAACTTGGGTCACTTTGCTGCTGAGGTCGGCTCTGCCAGACAATATCGGAGAAGAAGGATTGAGACAACAAAGAGCTCCTCTCATGATGCCGAAATCTGTGTTGGAGGAAGTGGAGCGCCGACTGTGGGAGACAAAGTCATGGAAAGCGCCAGGAGAAGATGGACTACCGGCGATCATCTGGAAACAGGTCTGGCCATCAGTCAAACACGAAGTCTTCGACATTCTCCAAGATTTATTAGAGCGGACTGCAACCATTATGATTAATGGCCAAAACTTGGAGAGCAGACCTCTAAGATAAGCAGGACTCTCGTAGAGATCGCTCCTGTCGCCGATGCTGTTTCTGTCTCGTTGCTACGGGATATCAATCTCATTCGTAAATCACCTTCATCGCAGAGGCTTCCTCACAATTGCGTGGTCTCTGTACCCAAATATGGAGGAGTATTTACTGCAGTAGAATACCTGTCCGAGACTCTCATTCGATGCAAAATCCCACTACTGCTGCTGTGAGACACGACATCAATTCTCATTTGCTGCCGCTGGCTCAGTTTATCCTAGCCGCCAAGCACTCAGATTCGCAGCTATTGAGCCCTACTGGCTGTACTGTGACGACACATTGTGAGCAATTGTTCAAAAGTTCGAGTACGCGGTTGTGTATAGTATCATGTCATGGTATACGCCGTTGCGGAGGATGGCGCTTGGGACTGAAAATACTGGCTATTTATATGTTTGACAGAGATTTCGAATCAAAACATAACATTTCGCCGCGAACTCGTCATAAAGTCACGGCCTGGTTCAGCATGCCCCCCTCAATCACATCCTCAACGAGGTTTGTCTCAAGTATCCATTGTACCAAGCCCTGTTCGCTAACTGAACCGCAAATGTAGCGATTCAAATCAACCAACTGAGCGCCAAGGATACGATGAGCGTATTCAGGAGTGGCTGTCGGATGAAGGGCTTGACCTCCAAGGCAGGCTGCTTAACAGACCGGCACCTTTGCACAGCCTCACGACCCAACATCAAGCGATAACGAATCTATTGAGACAAAAGCTCTAAGGCAGACAGAGGCGGATATCCGGTGCCATGGATATTTGAAGGAGATTAAAAAATGTACCAGCTCTTGTGATTTTTGAGGGGTGCCTTTTTAGCAATAGCGACTCAAAACACTGAATTAGATACTCAAAGAATATCAACCGTACGTGTTGATTATTATTTGACACACAATAGCATGAGCGAGTGAGGCGTTAGAGTAGGATACATGGCAAACACCAAAGATCACATAGGAAACAAGAGAGAGATCAAATGCGTACCAGACTACGCCGTAGGCGCCCTCGCCCACGATTTCCTGAACATCATACTGCACACTCACGCTGAAGGAGATTCTGCGAGGCGCCGCCGCAGTACTGGGTTTTGATTGAGACATGGTCGCGTGAAGGAGGTTGACGTATCAATGGGAAGGCGATAGACAAACTGAAGAGAAATAGCACTCTGGTTATTGAACTGAACAACAGGGGTGAGGGGGCCTTGAAGTCAGCAACACCAACATAATTGTGTCTCATATCAAACCACCGATTAGTGAAGAGACTTTGAGCGATAGCCATTCTTCCGAGCAGGCAGCTAGTACTGCTGAGGCTAAGGCGGAACAAGGGACTGCTGTTCAATGGCCGTTTGTTGTTCTCTCTTCATGCCAAGACAAGCAGTCATACATCCTTTCCAAAGAAATTCAACTGACAATCAGCCACCTACGAAAAGACCTCGACGCTTTCCTTTCTTCCATCAGCAGACTCTATGTCGGACAAATGCCCTGATCTTCACCCCACCCTAGGCACCATAGTTCACATATCAACTGTTTGCCTCGTGGTACAAAGTGATGCCCCGTTATATTTCGTAACATTCCACATTGGGCGGATATAAGTGCTTGTATCTTCCGAATCCCACATGACGCTGGCTTTCTGCGCTATGGATGGTGGTTGCGCCGATCATTCCATCGTGGGAGATTGGGCCGCTCGCCTCGACCGCGACGAAACAAGTCTCTGGCTACATACGGCCGAGCTCGTTTTGGGGCAACGGGGGTATTGATTTGTTACATACCCGTTCTGCCGTAATCTATTGTACTTTGAAACGCTTTCTTGGAGTTGATATGGCATAGCGTTGAGGTCTCTAGCTTACATCGAAAATCGCTGATCATTTTCCCTCACGGATCGTTGCCGGCCCCGCGCCCGAAACGTTTCGGGAATTAATAATTTAACCTTTCTAGCATGCAGGCACGGAGACTTACAGAGACGCAAGCAAGGGCCTAGTTTGCGACGGTCCTGTCGCACCTCTCTTCTCATTGGCTATAGATCCCTGCAACCTGTACGCGGAACCCTGATTGACCGTGGAGAGGGATCCGGCCAATCGCTACCCTTGCGTGCGAATTACTGAAAACTAATGGATGCACAAACATGTGATCAATACCGGAAGTGGGTGGCGTGCTTGGCTGATGAAATATGATCCGATGTTACGGATCGGGGATAGTCAAACGTTGAGAAGGCCGGTTAGATGTAGTCTACGGGCGGCCGACTGGCGTGCTTCCACATCGCTCTCCGTTGTTTTCACATAAACCCGAACACCATGTGTCTTTCTAAACTGACGGCTGTCGCTAAAATGGTCTCTTATGAGGAGGTGGGGGGATCCGCTTACATCGTAAGGTTATCCCTAACTGATATGGAAAATATCCCAATCGGGTATGGTGGCATGAAGGAGATGAGGCGCCTTTGGACGAGCGTGGCGATCGCGACAACGAAACAGGGTCGGGTCAGTGGAATCCTAAGAGACCCAGCAGTGGGGGCTTTGCCGACAAAGGTTCTGTAAGCTGCCTAGAAGACGGTATTCTTCGACCAGGAGCATCTCAATTCGATCAATGATGGCGGATATTGTGTCGTACTACGGAGTACTCTGGCAGACATGTACGCTAGCTACGTCGCAGGCCTGGTAGGCTACAGCCTTGTCTCATGGCCGTTCCATGGTGGGGATCTGTTCTAACAGGTGGCCAACTGTCGAAGTGGACTCTTTTCGGGAGAAAGGTCTGACCTATGACAACTCTCTCTCAACCTTCTCCAGTTTAAACCGAGCCTAGTTAGCCACTTCCCATTAAAGCACATGGATTTTGGCGCGCCGCGCTTTCTAGATTAGGGCCCTGATCTGTATTGAAAGTTACAACTGAACAGAAGGTTAGCTGTGGAGCCAAAAGTGAAGCTATCCCCAATTGAGGCCCTGTTGCGTGACGAATCGTTAGTTTATTGCAATTTCCACTTGGTGTTGAGTTATGCAAGCTCGGAGGATGTACCTTTTCAGCCGTAAACCTGATAGAGGAAAGTCGCCAAGGAATTCCATGGTTTGTCAGCCAAAACAGCTGCCTCCGAATGTGCATTCCTGGAAGTGCACATTCGGCCGGTTTGCTGTACAATAACGGAAGGCTGACAAGGCTGCCCCGAGCCCACCCCGTAACCGGCTGACTGAAGCTCCGAAAATGGATGATTCTGACCCTGACCGAAGCAGCGATGAAGATCAGGATGACCTCGAGGACCTCTTCTTCGCACAGATGCTTGACGAGATCAGTCGATGGTGCCCGGATCAAGAAATGCCACAAATCCCTCAGAATCGGGATCCAAGGGAGATCGTAAACCCCGGAGGAGCATCTGCTGCTGCAGTGAAGGCTCAGACGCTGCTTCGTCGCAGCCCGGCTAAGTTCTTCAGGACCTTTCGGGTTCCAAAGGAGGTCTTCCATAAGTTAGTAGAGTGGTTACGGGAGAATACGGCGTTGAAGGATACGAAATGGCAGACCTTGGAGCATAAAGTCATGATCTTCTTGTACATTATCGGTCAGGGCGTCTCGCAACATCTCGCGGCAGAGTTTTTTCTCATCAGCCAAAGTACGGTCTCGGTCGTTGTGGCGGCGGCGGCAGAAGCCTTCCTCAAGCTGCACGTATACTTCGTTCGGCAGCCTGACGATAGCTTCATTTCCCGGGAGACGATAACTAGGCGAAGCAGTCAGTATTTCCACGGCTGTATCGGTGCCATAGACGGAACTCACATCGCTGCATATATTCCCAGTGAGCAGCAGAGAAAATGGTATAACAGGAAGTCCCTGATCTCTCAAAACGTGCTCTGTGCCGTACGCCTAGACTGGACTTTCTCAGATGTCCTTGCCGGCTGTGAGGGCTCGGTCAACGACGCCTCGCTGATGCGGCATGCCTCTTCCAAGAGTCTCAAAATACCGATGAATAGATTCTATGTTGGCGATGCCGGCTTTGGATCTCGTCAGGGACTTATTGTTCCCTATGCCGGCGTTAGATATCATCTCGATGACTGGAAAATAACTCACGATGGACCTCAGAACGAGAAGGAGTTGTATAACCTCCGTCAATCCCGTCTCAGGATTATCGTTGAGCTCGCCTTTGGCCGGGTCAAGAGGAAATTCCGTATCCTCCGTTGCGGCGCGCCAGAATATTCTATCCATAAGCAGATCCTGTTCATCTATGCCTGTACAGGGCTAATGAACTTCATCAGCAGCTGCCGCGAGGCTGAAGAAGAAGAGGCAACTGAAGAAGAAAGGGAAATCTTGGAGAAGGTCAGAGACTGGGCTGATGAGTGTGTGAAATCGGGAAATTCCTTACTTTTGAGGTCAACTATTGCAAAAGAACAGTGGGAAGCTCATGAAGAATATCGTGCTGAGGTCGGGGAAGTCGACAGGCTCGTCAGTGAGCTTCGTAGGCTTGAGGCGCTCAATTTCCCTATCTGAAGGTGGTCGTGATGATGAGGGAAGAAGGTTGTGGTGTTGAAAAAAGCAGCTAGCTAGAAAATATGACCCTTATCTCCCTTGAAAAGCCGATCTCAAAGGCATCTCACACAGCCCGTAGAGATGAATCTCACGAGGCTATTTTGCAAGATTGGTGTTGTTTACACGTCACATTGCAACTTTTTCATTTATCATCCAGTTTTCTTCAAATTCCTGGAGTGAACTCTCCTGCTTCTGGGCTATCGATCCATGTAGCCATTGTTATGGCCCGCCATCTATTTTATGTTGCGGCGAGTTGATCAAATCACAGTATCCTCATCCGGCTCGAGAGTCAAGATATCATGACTTTACCTCTTGGTGGAGGGCAGGCCATTTTTTTAGGTGGCTGCCATAGGGGGGCTAGTGGAGGGGTTACAGGGCCTGTGCGCTATATCAGTGGCCTAGACACCTAAAACAGAGTGAGGTTATCTGTATTACAATTGCATTGTCATTTCTGCATTTAAAAATCCGCCATAAATTGTGGATCCCGGAAGCTTGAGCCATCCTGGCGAGGGTTCGTGGCTTGTCTTGAGTCGCTTGGGTTTGGGCTTGCTGGTACTTATTCCATGAGATAGTATGTTGTCAATCCGCGTACGAATATTGCCGCTTCTCATGTCTGTGTGATCGACGTTATGAGGGTGCGCTGAGCATTCGAAGATGATGATGCTGATGGAAAGAGGGGGTGTTGTTGTTTCGCAGTGGGGCCTCGACAAGCTCAGGTAAGATAAGATAAGACAATTCACTGAGTGACTGAGCGGGTCTTATCGCTTACCTTAGGCGGAAAAAGACCTTCGCCACCAGCCAGACGATCGCCTCCATAAATTACAAAAAAGACTATTTAATCAACTTTCTAAGCATTAGACAAGCTAGATTCGACTTTTCGACTTCTTCTTTGTACTTCTACGACAATGTTCCTTGTAACGTCATCCCGGGTGCTGTCGCTATCAGGTCTACAAAATAATCATAAACGAATGCCGCATATAGGGTAATCGGGCGCAAAAACTCGCGGCCTTGACGCTTTAATCCCAGGGTATAGCTAACCTCTTTCATTTGTGCTTCCTTGAGCTTTCCCTCATATATGCTTCACTGATTCGAGAATGCAATTGGCTCAGTGTACGGTTCAAATTGAACTGCACAGTCTTCACCTTTGTTTTTAATCGTGCTTCTGAACAGCTTTGTAACGACTGCACCTAACCACTCAGTCGCAGGGCAAAGGATTGGTCCATAACTGCTATTGCAACAATTACAGTAGTGCTGCAGGTGCTTATTCATTTATACTGTGAGCAAGTCACCTGTGGTGGTACCTCTAGTCACACGCGAGGCATCATGTGGCATCAGTCTCACATCCTGTATGTTGCTGCAGTTATGGCCTTGCGTTTTCCCTCGTAAGGAAAGTCAAGTCTGACAAAAACTGTTTGGAAGTCAAGGGAATAGCTAATACGTTTTGTCGGACAATTCCATTGACGTTACACAACACCTTCTTCGTGTAACCTTCCACCAAAAGTCTCACTAATGAGAGCAGACGCTAGCAGTCCCAGCAAGACAGCCAATCATAGACAGGGATCAATCGTTGCAGAACATGTGACATTCTCTTCTAGTCTTTCTCTGTTAATCATGTATCGACATCAAAAAGTAAGTAAATATGGATATAACGAATTGGTGACACAAAGGGATACATGCTGTTGATCCGCCGCTGACTGATTAGTCCATCGACTCGTCGTCGTCATCGACATATGCCATGTGTGCCCATATCCTCCAGTGGACAACGCCCAC
>JAAOAT010000561.1:0-17158 GCA_013186855.1 Fusarium ramigenum
TCTGGACTGCATTTTCCACAACGTCTCGGTCGCTGTGTCGGAGTCCAATCTCGCTGCTAACCGGGCGAAGCAGGGATTTCACGTGATCCAGCTGGTGTCGGGATGGAAAGGCGGGTCGGGAAGAAAACGAGGGACTGAATGAAAGCTGACTCCAGACTTTTTCTTGTTCCCTTGCGAATGTAGTCCACGGGATAATTCGTCGAGGATAAATTCGACCGGTCGGGTTCGTCGTGTCTCCTTGTGTCGTCAAGGAACGATCGGTTATTATTTCAATGGCAAGGCTGAGCGAATGGCATGTTTCGAGATATTGTTGGAGTGTCAATGGTCGCGATGCGTCAGCGCGTTTCTCGGCTTCTTCGCGTCGACGTTGTTCTTCTTCGCGTCGGCGTTGTTCTTCTTCGCGTCGGCGTTGTTCTTCTTCTCGTTGGAGTTGTTCCTCGAGGGCGCGACCTTCAGCAGCTTCACGTCGTCGTTGCTCCTCTTCGCGCAGGCGGTGCGCTTCTCGTAGCTGCTCCCGCAGCCTCTCAACTTCTCCCATGGAGGCAGATGTATTTGCGCGAGAGAGGGCGGGTGATCGGCGTCGAGAACTGGTTTGTTGTGAGATGCTGGACAAGGGAAAAACATCGGGACAACAGAACACCTCCTTATCATAAGCGGGTTAGTCCACACAGCCACATCGACGGCCGAAATGTGGGGCTTGCCCAAGTCCGGTGACGGGATACATTTCACTCACATTTGCTCAACCCCAGAATTTGGGCCAACCTCTATTGGAAGCAGCATAGCTCTTCCAGCGCCATGTTTACAGTTACCTTGATGTATAGCAGATGGTATCCTGGAATGTGTTGGAAAAAGAAGACGAGACCAGGTCGTTTTGGAACAAGAGCTGGGCTGTAATAAGGGGATGTGATTAGCCCAGGAACCGCTATGCTAAAGCTGGGGCCCAAATGTCTTCTAAAATTACACCAGGAACCGTCGCACTAAAGTCAGGGCGATGACGCTGCTTCGCTGATGGCGAATGAAATCCAAGACTTCTAAATGAAGCTCCCTAAGGCTTCAGTAAACATGATCATGCCTGATTGGGTGGCCAGATTAGCTCAGGAACCGCCGTTCTAGAACTAGGGGCCGGCAGGCGCTAACCTTTCAGATCCGAGGCTTTCAAGACACCAATCAAATGTCGAGTCCCTCTTTTAGCCAAGAAAATGAAGATTGACGCGTGGCAGAGTGGGTACCTGGTGGCAGTTTCGCACAAGGGGAATGGCTGCGGATATCTCCGTGAATGAGAAAATTCTCGAGGCTTAGCCTATGAATGCTTCTCAGGCTTCTCAGGATTCACAGAGCTAAAGAATTTGAAAAGGCCAGGGCATTGGGAGGGCTTGAAATGCATTTACTACATTGTCTCGTGCGCTACCTATCACGTCAGCATAGTTGCACGTGAGGTATTCCCCGCATGCAGGTTTGCTTGCACCAGGATCTGCGTAGGCAGCTCTTTTGCAGAGGCAACGTTGCCTACACCCAATTCTGCGGAAGCCAGTCATCCTCTGCAGGACGGACGCAGTTTTAGGGCGCAGCGTGTGCCAAGAACAGGACTTGGCGTCGAGCTGACCTCTTTCGGCTTTGTCAGTGAAGAAACCTTAATGCCTGAGGCGTAGTCTAGCTCCACACACCCCCACCAATTAGAGCAGGCGGTATACCAGGTTGAGATATCGCCGAATTAGACCGTTAGGGTAGGGGTTATCATATCCAGTAATGATGCACGGCCAACGAATCATAATGGGTGCTGGGGGCTGACTGGTTAGGCATCACGACCAGAGCCATTGGATCGTCCGACGTGAGGGCATCATTGCTAGGTATGGCTTGGGATTAAACGTTGACTGGTCGTAGATATAAAAAAGATGGTAAAAAGTGTATTAACTAGCGCCGATCCCAAGGTGAGATTTATAACATGTAACCATGATTCGAAATGACATTGACAAACGTTGGTTGGCAGCTGCTTTGAGGGTCCGTATTCCTAACCGCCCAGGCAGCCTTGGAATTGCCTGTTGGTTTAGCTTGCTCGACCAACATTCCCCTACATTGGCGAATTGCTGGACGAATTTGGAGCAGCCCGGCGCCCAGACCAGCCTTCTCAAGTCCTACACATTGATCACGGTGTGATTAGGCAGATGCAGCTCGCGATAGCCAATCGCTGACCAGTTGTTGCCGCTGCCATAGTGGTGACTGATGTTGTGCCGTGGTGTTACTTTTGTTTAAACGAAGAGGGAAAAAAAATATAAAGGTCAGACGTTAGCCTTCTGATATTACATGCCGCACGTACATCCTCAACACCATTCACGAGCCTCAGCAAATTGCAGCACTATCGTACGTTAAGATAGACCTACGATTGACTTCTAGCTACTAATCTTCTTAAGAGTAGACCTTTGCCAACCAAGTTCCTGCATTCGTCTCAACATGGTGTGCGAATGCGGCGCCAGCACTTATGGTCCCCCTGGCACGTTCCAGAAAAAGAAACCTTGCACCGGCTGTCACGGCGGCCAGGTCAAGTGCATAGGCTGTGATGGGAATGGATTTATTCAAGACCGAGACGGCAATCTCGTCGATTGCAACGCCGATAGTTGTGCTGGTGGCTGGTCTGATCATTACGCTTGTAGCGGAACTGGTCAGATAACGGAGTGGGTTCGTTGCACAAACCCTACACATGCGCGATCTTAAACGTGCAAGAGTCGGTTGATCATTCTCGAAATTAAGATCTAACTAGACGAATCACACTTTGACAATCGCAACAAAGCTCATGGCTCGAGGACGCCTACTCAGATTGGACAGTGGCTAGTAACCAAACTCAATTTGTCGAGTTCAAACTTAGAATGTATTTGCCTCGCTCCAAATTCGCAAATGAATATGCTCGTGACTCGGGGGGAAACGTGCCATCGGCCGCCCAGATGTCGATCAGGTCCTGCATAGGCTCAACGTCGCTGGGCTGCAGCAGGTCTAGTACAGTCGCCGTGAGGATGAAGTGGCTGAAGCAACTGTTCAGATGCTTTTCGAGGCTGAGGTGGTAGAAGGGGTCGACAAAGTGGGCCCAGTAAAGATGGGCATAGACACGGAATATCTGACGGAATATTAACTGACAGACATTGGCAAACTGCTTCGGGAACCCGCTTCGTGCGCCCAACCAGTTCTCCTGTTCGCTCAGTGAAAGCAGCGTAGGGTTCATGTGATCTGGATGAAGGGCATAAGCGAGACTGGCAGGGTCAGTCGGAAAGATTGTGGTATCTTCGATCTTGCCGGATATCCACCGCTGCATCAACGTCATGTATTCATGTGCCGGGAGCTCGACAGGTTCGTGTTTCTTATTGAGCCAAGTATAGGAAAGATTCCTAATTAAAATTAGCTGCAGGAACCAAGACTATCTAGACAATACTTACTTTCCAGCTGACATTTTGGGACATGTGGAGGGGTTGCATATCGTACTCCCATCATCTTCTTTCTCGTGGACAACACGCACAAAGTTCCAGACATTTCGATAGTGTTCAACCACTGACACCGTTAGAATACGGTATGGCATGTTTCGGAGGGGGCCTACCAAGGCATACCTTGATGCGCTATCCATTCACCTGGCTCGACAGTCTTAGGTCGGGCGCTGAGGGTCATGAAATTTCCCTTCACAATGTGTTTGACATAGGCAGGGTTAAGCCACATCGGGAGCGGTCGGGAGAGATCGAGGGAGGGGGACGCGAGGCCAATCGAATCAGTGAGAGATGGCGATTTTGGAAGAGAAACTTGGGGCACTGGATTTGGGTCGTGTTGCGCATCCCGCAAATTGGATGGGATGTCGGCTGTCGCAGGGCTGGGGCTCTTGTTGGAACCTCCCGTCTTGGGAGTTCCCCGTATACGGGCGTTGCTGATGTGGATTAGACCGACACGGCGGATAAGATTGGGCTGACCAACACTTACATTCCTGAGAAAAGATTCGACATGGCTGGTGGACTTCACAGTGAGATTTTGAGGAATAAAATTGGAAGATAAAAAAGGGGGACTAAGGGGGGGCTTAAAGGGTGTCAACGTGACGTGTTAGACACTAAAGTTTCGGCCCGACGGATTTCCCGCAACCCAGCTCGATGACTCCTCTTGTGAAGGCCCTTGGTTAAGGGTGGCAGGGGGTTGCGGCCGTCCGTTAAGGCCCAGGCGTCTATGGTACCCAAGCCGAACCCTCAAGGGCTACAAGGGCCTATACCAGATGGGGAAACCGACTGCATGTTGTGACCTAATACTAGAACAGTACTAGACTCAACACCTACCCAATCAAACAGCGTAATGTTCCCTTCTCCGTCACGTGAATTTTATCGGCTCGGAAATTAAATTTTGCGGGCAATGTCAGGCGGGGTTCGCTCATGTCTCACCGAACAGCACGAACGGTCGTCAGGCGGCAATGAAATGCCCAACAAAACCCCATCTCGATGGCAACTTCAACAACGTACGATGATCAGCAATCGATATCGACGGACGGATTCATCTGTTCAGATGACACCGTGCTGGGATTGCGCGTTTCGACAATGAGACAAGACAATGTGCCATTGGGGTCGGTCGGCGGGTTCATGTTCTTCAAACAAAACGTTTTGGATAATTCAGTATGTGAAAACTATTCTTTCTAGTCGCAACATAGGAGCTGAATTCTATTAGAGCATAATGGAAACAACAAGATCTTATCTGCAGTGCGAATCAGTTGGCTTGGGACTTTACCGAACACTAGGACCTGTCCCCGGAGCTTATTCGTTCAGAAAAAGCAACCCGGGTCTGCCCGTCGAATCTGTTGTGATTCACGTATTGGCGAAAAACACGAAGATAGTGATTTGGAAGGACTCACACCGGATCCAAGTACCTTTCTCCAAGGGGAGTATTGGATTATGGCAAGCTCTTCCTTCCGATCTTCTGGACGCTGGTTCACAACGCGTTGAGCGAACCTTTGATAATGGTGGCTAGTAAGTAAGGCATTCAAATCGCAAGCAACTTCTTCTTACACTGTAGCTAGTTGCATCCGTGATACTCGTGTTTTCATGGAGGTATTGCAAGGCAGCGCTCTCACTTTCGCAATAGGGAACAGGGGCGCGCTTCAGAAGTGGGGACCGATGGAGCTAAATGAATCACTCAAACCAACAATAGAAGCGATACAAACGCCAGTATTTGAGGTCAATGTCATATACTCTGATGAGCAGAGAAAATAGATTTGATTTACAAGCATGAGGTATCTGAGGGTAAAGAAAACGGGTAGAGAGGTGGTATAGTCGAGTCTTGAAAGATCGGTGGATACTCGGGTAATTCTTCTGTGAGAGTCATGTTTGGCTGTGAAATAACTGGACAGAGAAGCGGTATGGCAGCCTCTTGAAAAATTGTTGGATTCTCGGGGAGCGTAATTGCGGAAACCATATGTGTATTAGAAGTGAATGAATGGAGAGGCGGTATGGTAGCGTCCTCGAAAATTGGCGGATACTCAGGGAGTTCCCCCGTGAGAACCATGCTTGGCAACGAAGTGATCGAGTAGAGAGGAGGGATAGTAGCGTCCTCGAATATTGGCGGATACTCGGGAAGTTCCTCCATGACACCCAGAGTAGGCCGCGAAATAATTGGGCAGTGAGTCGAACGAACGCCATCCTCCAGAATTGTTGCTTGTTCGACCTGCATCTGTGGTGGTTCGATAGTGGTCTCCCCGTCTTCCCACTGCATCTGAGTTAAATGAAACTGGACTGGCTGAGCTTCTGATGAGTGGCTTATATTATTTCGACGCGGTACATCCATTGCTGACGTATTGTTTGCTTCGACGGCAGAAGCCACGGTTGTCTTCAGCCTCTTGATAGCACTGAACTTGTGGCCTTGGTGCATCGAATTCGAATTCCTTTTTCTGCTCTGCGGTATTGAAACACCGAAATGGGTCCTGTTGAGGAAGGCTTCCGGATGTGTTAGATGCTCACGACGATCCGATCTATAAACTTCCTTCCAGTTGTTTGCCGAAGCCCTGTCATTCCGTTTGGTCACTTGCCTCTCATCACAATCATGACTTAGAGCCAAAGATACCTTTGTGAATATCTCTCCACAAAATGCACATATCTGAAGGCAAGCAGCATCTATGGCTTCTAGTTAGCACCGCAATTCTTGCTTGGTTTTGATAGAACACTTAGCATACGTGACTTGAGGTGCTTGAGTATTTGCTTACGTGTTGGGAAGACACGCTGCTCCGTGCGGCATTTACGGTATGGACACAGCACCGAGGCCTCATTTCGAGTTGTTTCGTTTGTGAGGCCGAATTCAGGAGCGTAGTCGGCGTTGATATCCTCACCCTCAGATTCACTACCATCGGCATCGCCATAGTAATCGTAAGTACAGCCGGCATCATCATTATTGTTGTCTAGGCAGCTGAGGTAAGTGACATCCCTCATAACGGATACGTGTTCTCGGAAACCTCGAGAGGGTTTGTCCTGTGTAGAATGTACTTGAACACAAGACAACCTTCTGACGAGATGCTCTTGTTCAAGCTGTAGAGAATGAGCATAGAAGACAAAGATATCTAACCGAAAGAATACTGGCCTGGTATTTTGCAATGTGCCGATGTAAGGCGTCGTCCGTGTCAAAGGCTCTAAAACATATTTGACATGCTCTACCACTAGATCGTGTCTGATCCTCCGTATCCTCCGCATCGCGTAACGAGAAGTTCCGTGGCAAATGCGCTTGAAGTTCCAGCAACCTTATGAGCAGCCGTTGTTCTCTGAACTGTACAACGTTAGCAGAAATCCTGGCAAGGCTTCCTTATCTGCACTAGCCTGGTACTCTGTAACGTGGAGACGTAGCGACTTGTTTGAGTCAAATATCTTAGAACATATCTGGCATTTCAGAGATCGGTTGCCAGATGGACTCGGATCAACGAAAACGAAGGTAGTCATCGGTGTAACTAGAGGGCTTGACGTGGATTTTGGCAAGAGGCAACATTGAGCATGATGTGAGCGGGGTTGATGATTACGGGGCCGGGCTAGGCTTTGATTGGCTGGAAAGAAGCTGATGTGATATAAAGGCCTCCGGATGCCGCACTGTGCCGTTCCGACGCAAGACTCTTTCTATTCACATTAACCCGCACTCGCAGTCAACTTTCGCGTGCAAGCCAAAACGACTCATCATGCCTACTTGCATCGAATGCAATGATACCGGCAAGGTTGGTTCATCTGCCTGCACCAACTGTGGTGGTAGCAGCACGTCCAGATAAGAACATCTTGTCCGCCTCTAGTTAATCTTCAGATGACCGAAACAGTAAGACAGACTATAGCCTTACGTAAACACCTTACTAAGAATTTTCAGCATTGGTGTCGCCTAATTATGGGTCACATTCGACGGATTCTATGGGCTTAGGATATGCTTTGATTTGGCCTGTATCTTGTAGTTTCGCATCCCACCCTTTTCATTGAATACTAAGCCGCGTCTTTTTTTTTTTTTTCCCTTTCATTTTGGTGTCTGATCATGTGGTTGTGTAGACCTTGCATCATTTGGTGCCGACTCCGATGTTAGCCGAAAATACTTAATTGAACTTGCATTCAAGGGTGATCGTACACCGGAAGGCTAAAAGGATGAGAATCTTGTCCGAAAAGGTCGACGGGCTGCATAACGTGCTTTCTGACCTAAAAGGGAATTGGGCTGCATGTTGTGATTGTGAGCCAGGAAAGGAAGTGAGCTGCGGTGGCGAGATACCTACCAAAACAGGAAGTGGATTGCAGATCGAGGTCGCGAACTAAAACAGGAAATGAGCCGCGTATCTGCTCTTTTTGCCGAAGCGGGAGCTCCAATTAAGAATACCCACTCAACTCGGTCGACTCGCTTAACCGCCCCTTGAAAAGCGATTGCCTATGGGATCTTTCTTGCATTGGCCAATAATATATATCAATTAAACCAGATGTTGGTTTCTTTAGCTGCAGTGGATTACATGGAGACTGAACATGTTTGCTGTCAGAGCATAAGTTCATGCACCATAGCACAAACTAGCACAAAATAATTGGTCCGTGTGCCACGAAAGATCTATTGCCAGAGCTAAAGATGCGGCCGATAGCTTGCAGGACGGCATATGCTCCTGAAGATAGTTGCCATGGGTATCCATGGGGAAATTATAACAGTAGACTGTGAACACAATGGACATAACGTCCCGGCGTGCAGCCACTTTGATTAGACTAGGGCGGAATAAGAGAATCTCATTTCGAACTGATGGGATCTTGCTGTGTCTTGTAGGTCTTGCGATAGGTACGCTTGGTTAATTGTATACAGGGCATGACCGCTCTTGATGCAGCCAAGGAGGCGGCCGTTTAAAAATCCACCGTTGGGGGCTAGATGATCATTGGGGGATTAGATGCCGTCGCACCAACGACATCATCATTTCTCGCAACTTGCAGGTTAACATATACCCCAGCGCATGCTTGGTACCACATTGCAACCAAATGAGAGCAGCCAATAGGATATGCTTGCGTTATACGCGGCATCGATAGTAGCTTACTCTCAGCTGAGACTGACATGCATCCGTGGCCAGACTAAGACAGAAGTAGGGAGAGAACCGCACTCAGTGGCCTGTGCAGTTCTTGCCAACAATCGCGATGGGTACCTTCCTTCAGATTTGGTCGCTCTTGATGCGGCCTTCACCTCAGCACTGTTGATCCCTCAGCCTGTTTCCATCTTGACTGATCAATTAAGGGAGCTCTGAAAGCAATAAGAATGCCAACGTTCCCCCTGAGATGGTGCTTGTTTCCCTCTCGTTCAACACATCAACTCTAAAGACACTACTCTGCAATCCCTCACTCTCAAATTTGTTCGTCATGACACTTCTCAGCAACATCAGCCCTCCTCTCACCCCCGGGTCACTGTCCCAGCAGATGTCTGTCTTGGACCTCTTTCTTCCTGGTTTTACCAACATCACCACTGCGGCAAGTCAGGTCCTAAGTGGTAACTTAACTGGCTACACTCAATTGATGTGCCTATTTGCACTGGCCGCGTTTTTGAAGCCCTATGTGTCCCAACTGAAAGATTGGTTCCTTCAGCATTGCAGTGAGTGGTCGAATATATCTCCACAGATCCCAGGCTGACCGCCAAGCATCAACAATCTATATCAAATCTTCGGATGAAACATACCACATGGTCCAGACCTGGATCTCATCTCAAGGATTGGATGATACCGCCCGTTCTATTGTCGCTAAAGTCAAGACCAAGCAAAATCCTGCCCAAGGACATGACCCCCGCGCTAAAAAAGCTCTCCGGTATGCCCCTTGGGAAGGCTCCTTTGTCTTCTGGTACAAGCACAACTTGCTCTACTATCAGACTACACAAGTGGATGTTGGTTTCCACAAAGAAGAGCAGATCTCCATCACCTGTGCTGGGCGATCTGGAATTTTGAGAGATCTTCTAGAAGACTGTCGACGTGGATACCTTAATGAATCAAAGAATAAGACGACCATTCACGGACATCGCGATGAATACTGGAGAAAGGAAAAATCAGTGGCTGCTCGGCCTCTGTCGACAGTCATTCTTGACGAAAAGCAAAAGGAGGACCTGATTAAGGACATTCAAAACTTCCTCGACCCTGAAACTAGGCACTGGTACTCCCAACATTCAATTCCCTACAAACGAGGATACCTCTTGCATGGGCCGCCTGGTACTGGAAAATCCAGTTTCAGTTTGTCAATTGCCGGTGAATCAGATATGGATATCTACGTCGTCAGCATTCCCGGTGCAAACGATCAAATGCTAAAGGGCCTATTTGCTGGCCTTCCAGACAGATGTGTCGTCTTATTGGAGGACATTGATGCAGCAGGAGCTGCATGTTCCAGGGACTCTCATTCAGAGGACTCAGACAGCGACACAGACACAAGGCCACAAAGGAGGGGGGTGACTCTTTCAGGCTTACTGAACGTCCTTGATGGTGTTGCATCTCAGGAAGATAGAATCCTCATCATGACAACAAACCATCCCGAAAAGTTGGATCGGGCACTCACACGGCCAGGCCGGATTGACAAAGAGGTTGAATTTCAGCTTGCCAGCAGAGGCACCATCAAGGATATCTTCCGCTTCATGTTTGGACAACTAGAGAAGAAGATTGTACAAGTCAGTCAACAAAAGGTATGTAATGGAGAAATAGAGACTCAAGCGGATGAGTTTGCCGCGAAGATTCCGGAGTCCAAGTTCAGTCCGGCGGAGATCATGTCGTACCTTCTACCATACAGGTCTTGCTCGGCTGCTGCAATAGAGAACTGCGGCCAATGGGTGGACGGCCTCCTTAAGGAGAAACAGGCCAAGAAAGATGTATCGAAGAGTGGCATACGGAATCATCATAGTTAGATTGAGATAGCACTGGGGTTGAAGGGGGGGGGGAGTGAGTTGTTTCTTACCAGTCCTTACTGTAATTAGTCTCTGTCATGAAGCTTATGCAATGCCGCGTTTATGAATATGTAACCTCGGTAAAGTAATATTTGATATCTCTGAATGGGGCTTGCTTGTGTCGGTTTACCTAAGTATGTTGGTGTAGTCTCTGGACTAGGGAGACCGCGGAGTTCGTTGACGGCCGGCCGATCCCCTGACCCTTGAGATTGGCAATACTGAGGGAGGGGCGACACGCAACCATCTTCGTGTTGGTCCTTTTGTTCATTAATCGCGCGATGTCTGGTGTGGTGGAGCTGGGTATCGCTGCGGGCGTTGGTCACAAGCATAAATAGGAACCGGACTCCCTTTGCCATCCTGTCTCCATGCAAGCTGTGTACCTCATACGCACCCAGTTCTTCAGGTAGACATGAATCATCTTTCTCATTCCCAGGTCACTGAGGCCTATATGACATCGGCCCTTTCTTTATTCTGCGTCTGTCTTTTCATCTTCATCAAGTACAATCACTTCTGGTCGCGAGAGAGGCATCTGATATGCTTGATATTTGGCTGGGGTTTGTTACAACTGACAGCCTTGCTTCTTTTTGGTCTCGAGCACAGCAAGCGTACAAAGCTACCAGACTTACTTGCGAGGCCTCTACATACCATCCTGGCCACAATGTCCATGTGGGGAGTCGCCATAATCCAGGTTCGTCAGAATACCTAACCAGCCTATTGACATTCTGACGCAACAAGCAGATTATTGCGATTATCTATCCATTTGCAGTTGCAATAAGAAAAGAACCCTGGCTGAAATGGGTTGCAATACTTCAGTGCGTTGAAGTGATGTTGATTGTGATCTTGGCAATGATTCCGAACATTTCGACTCCCGTCGAACTTGCCTACATCGCACCACTTACTTCCCAAGCTGCAGCCATTGGAGTCTTGCTCTTATCTTCTAGAGGAATACAAACGGAAAAGGTACCGAAGCATACAGCTTATCACTTGCTGTTCCTGGCCTTGCTCCTCGTGCTGATCTCGGCGTTGGTGTTTGGACTGTCGCTTACTGGGTACTACGAGAAGTTGATTTTCCCACAGTGGCTTCTTTATATGATAATCTCGACTGTGGGTTATCGGCTTCCAGAGAATGAACATCAGGGCCCTCGTCAAACAAACAGAGGCTCGGAGGTCGAGCTAATCGTCAATTGAGCCTCAGCCATTCTCTCTCCGACAACCTAAGTTCTCCGTCCTTCGTGGCTATCAATCGTTTTTCTCTGGCGTCGTCCTGCCATTGCTTGCTACCACAGTCTGAAGCAGTCGACCCTCTTTATGCAACAGAAAAATAACCCTTACTTTCTGATTTTGCGCCGTTACTGGCTCAGAAGGCCATGTCACATTCAGAGCCAACCTATGATTATCGTGCAGCGGAAGAGCCAAGGGAAGCATTAAGGTAGTAAATAAAAGTCATAATTAGCCCACCATATCACTCTACATCTTAAGTCCTCGCGTTTCCTTAAATATAATGTCCTTTAAGATGCTAGAGGCAACCATTATACCATTAATAAAGTACAGAGTGCATCCCTTCCTGAGACATAGTAAAGTTCTACCTGTGGTTAGCTCGCTTAAGTTCACTATTGCTACTTGTTTTAATAGTTCTAGAGGCCAGTTACAGTATCTCTGCTAGGTATATTAACATACAATGTATACTTAAATGTAATCACAGAGCGGTTCTTAACATGATGAAATAACCTAGGCTTAAAAGGCAGAGGAAATATTGCGTCAAGCGCTAGCAGGTTACAGGTTAATACCTAGACTTAATAAAATGCCAATGCTTAATGTTTATCTATTTATTTTTCAAACTAGGAAACCTCCATAGGAATTAGGTAAGCTCTAAAAATCAGAAACGACATATAATCAAGCACTGGAAGATTGCATGACGACATGGGTGGACATGGTGAGTAAGGCAGGGGTTCCCCATACTAATTAAGGCATAGTTACCGGGACGAGGCGGGATACAACTAAGCCCTGCAAGGCTACGAGATAACGCCGGGACTTGATCATATAGCTGTCGAGGGGATTAAAAATCATGGTATTTTTCGTTAATTGTTGCTGTACAGTTGAGGTTCAAAGCGGACCGCCTCTTCTCCCGACCTATGATCACATCTCCCCGGAGCTTAGCTGCAATGAATGCGACCCTTCGAAGCTGGTTCTGGAATACGAGCAACCCAGCAGTTCATTACGGTACAATCGCCCCAAGCAACCAAGTCATGAGGAACGGTACTGAGAGAGACATTGTCGCTCGACAGCTGGATGCCATCTGTTTCGAGATGGAGGCTGGCGGCCTGATGGACATTCTCCCTTGCCTGCCGATCCGGGGGATTTGTAAATTGTGACTTCTCCGATTCTCACACTTTAGCGTTACCGGTAGGCTCTGACCACGGACAAGGAGGAGCCAAGTACCATTCACGCAGGGTCAAATAAACAGTGTATATATAACCCACCGCGAGCAAGCTAGCTCAAAGAAATAGTTCCTACGCGATCATTGGCAAATGTTCAGGCTGAAGAACAAAACAGGACCTTTATTTGTATCTCAACATTTAACTATCTACCCGTCTTCCCGGAAAAGAAAAGAGAAGTTGACTCGAGCTACTGTAGATGACCGGATCAACCTCGGAGTTTGGTCGAGTACCGGACTTGGATCGTGCCCACAGAGCGGTGTGGAAGGGCGCGCTGGATGTCGACCCAAGGTTTGCCATCTTGTTTCATCCTGCGTACCGTTTCGTCCTCTTCTGACGTCCATCTTCCGCCAGATGATTTTGCAGGCGAGTGCAGAGTCTTGGGCAACCTTCTGCGGTCCTTGGGATGCGATATGGATTTACCAGTATTCGGCTGATATGAATCGTGGTCCCATTCAAACTGTAATTGAAATGTCGTCTTGTCGCCCTCAGTGATGCGCTTGAGCAAGACATCTTTGAGAGACCATTCCTCGAACTGAGCAAGAAACATGCTAGCTTCGGACGGGGCTGGTGTTCCCTCTGGTGTTGGACTGTGCATGTCGCCGTCAGGTGTTAGGATATCACTAGGTAACTGTGCGGCGTGTGTTGCCGATTGTCTTTTGCGAGAGCTCCGAAAACTGGCGGCGGTACTGCGGACCGAACAGGAAGTGGATTTCGAGACCTTGCGGCGCTTGCGACCCTGGTGGACATCATCTAAATCATCGTCTTCCGAGATAGAATCTTCAACATCTGCATGAGAAGAAGAGTTCTCTTCACGATGTTGAGATCCTAGCCCGTTAAGACCGTCCACGTTCCCTGAACCTTCACTGCCTGTATCATCGTCCTTAGACTGCATGGGTTTGTGCATCTGCGAGGATTTGTGGCGGAAATGACGAAGTGACGGCGACGTGGAAGACATTTCGGCATCGGAACCTGACCCAGCCCCCGTGGCCTCGGACTCGACATGGGTGGACGCGCTGCTTGTATCATCCAAGGCTTGTCCTTGACACGGTTCATCAGAGGATTTTTCGGGAGATGGGGTGCGGTCTTCAGGAATGGCATCGTCGCATGGCTTGCCGGCGGGTATCTCGTTTTCCTGGAGTGATGCCTGGATCACCTCGACGGGGCTGGCAGTCTGGGGAGAGTGTGCGATAGTTGAAGGGGAATCCCGATGACCCTGGGAGTTATGAGAAACGTCATAGTCAGAGACAGCATCGACCATCATGTTGCTCTGTTGACTGGCTGGTTCGGGTCGAAGCTGTTTCCCGTCTGCCGCAACTGGGTATGGCTGGCTTTCAGGGCTGGTAGGAGGGGTTGCAAAATTGATATCTTGACACTTAGTGGACGTGTTCCCGACCAATAAGTGATTCATCCCACAAGATTGTTGGCTCAGTCCAGCATCAGCGAGGTGAAACTCATTTGGCTCATTCGGCCAAGCTAGGGCGGCATCCACTTGAGTCGGGGATACTGCTGACGCAGTGTTCGCGCCAATAGTAGCTTCAGACTCAATTGCGCCATATTCGGTGGCAGTCAGATCTACACGTTGGTTGTCAGAACCTTTCACCCAAGAGCCCCATAGCCTCGATGACTTACCCAAAAAATCCGGGGTGCTGGTACGTGTTGCATAAGATTGCGAACCATCGAGTTCTTGACTCGCATCGTCTTCATCTTCAGTATCAGACTCGACATCAGAAGGAATACAAATCGCTGTGTCCCTAGATTTTCCAAGAGCCGAATGCGCCTCCTTGTCATGCGAAGGTGCCGTGAGTGGCTGAGAGGCAGGAGGAGTGAAGCTCTGCAACAGCTTCCGCTGCTCAGAGTCAATAATCAACGAGGTCATACTTAAGTTGCCGTGTGTAGGGAAGAAAAGAGTTAAGGGGCTTGGTGTTCGCAGTATGGCCAAGGTGAAGATAAAGATGGACAGGCACTGTCTGGCTTATATGCTCGCAGCTGAGCCATGCGGCCAAACGAGTCCCAGCCTCTTCCAGGAGCCGGGCCCGGTGCCATCCTGGTGCCTCTCCTCGTCCTACAAGATCACGGTGGTTCGGATAGAGGAGGAAGACACGTAACCGCTTCTCCCTCGTGCCAATCACTTCACTGCCGGGCCACACTTCTCGCATATCACCAGGATCTACGCCACTCGCTGGCAAGGCAGAGTTCTCAGGAGATACCAGATGAGGAAGGTCATGATGGGTGTTGGACTGTTCACGCACGACGCGTCAGTTCCAGTTGGTCAGACAGCATCGGGTAGAAAGTTCCCGGGAGCACTAGCTCTTCCGTCTGACCGTGATGAAGCTCGACGCTGCGCCCGCACATGTTCATCGTCAGTGAGGAACCTTTGGAGCCATTCAGAGGGCTCGAGATGCCGTCATGAACGTCTCATGATCCCGCAACAGCGGGACTAACGGAGGTCGCATGCGTGCAACACCAACAGCTCGCCGTAGAGCGCGCGTCCCTCTCCTTCTCACCCTTCGGCATGCTGGCTTGCCCGGTTTCTGAAACGTCTGAGCCATCGCGATCTGCACGGAAACGAATGAGCCGAGGACTAACAGGAAGTAATCAAGGAACATCCGCCCAAGCGGCGGGCAGTCTTGGCAACCCCTGAACAGGGAATTAGTGACTTAGACCCCGTCGAGCGACCCGTGATCAAATGCTTCACCCGCACTACCCGCTGAGGGAACCAATTGGGGACCAAGTTGGTGCCAGAGGCCTCTGGTGCAACCAGTATCAGGCTCAAGAGGCAAGTCCGAGATGGCACCATCCTCCATCATGCAGTAGGGGGCATTGATAAGCCACTGCGGCATTTCTGCCATTGGATGGGCGTCGACTGGAGGCCTCGCCAGGGAAAACATTGCTGTGAGATGCTATTCTACTGCCTGGGAAGCATCACACAACTGTGAGGCGGCCCAACTTGGGGAACGCTCTCTAGACTGTTGGCGTTGTTAGATTCTGAAAGAAGACAGAAAAGAAAGCCGTACGAGACATAGATTAGTGTAGTAATAACATCAGAGGATGAAATGAAAAATGAATACTAGAACGTGCCTCATTCTCTCCGCAACCAGGCGTTGGGGGCGATGCAAGCGTCGCGAAGTCGGTCAATCCCTCTGGCGAGAGAACTTCGTTCCAAATCAGAACGATGACGTGGCAGGATAGGTAAAGGGATCTAAGCTGAAGGCATTGATGCTTGCAGAAGAGCGAGAATGGCGGATGCAAAGGGGCAGAGCATGGGAAGAAGCAGAGGTCAAAGATACATGTTGCCAGGGACGGAGGAGGTTCTTGTCTTATATACAGGGAGTCACGTGATATACAGTCGGACTGGTGCGCGGCACGCGCGTCTTGCCTGTTTGAGCGGTGCCGCTAAACCGGAGGCGGCAGCAGCGTGTCCGCGATTACTCTTTTATATAGAGAAAGCGCTGCTGGAGTCGCCATTTTTGGTGGAAAGCGACGCCATTTTAAGAGGCACGAGCAGCGCGGAGGGTTCAGTGACAGGAGGTCGCAGGGCAGGTACTGAATACCTCGAGGGCTGGCTCATGCACAGGCCCCTTTACGAGTCTCGGAATGGCATGTGCCCGTCTGGGTGTCCAGTTTTGGGTCCCCTCCCCCCCTTCTTATCACCAACACAGGTGGTCTAAACTCAGCACCAAGAATTCATCCCTTGACGCCCAGAATAAGCACACTCGAGCTGCCATGGCCTCTTCAGTGCGCTATAAATCGGCAACGCCGTCTCTGCCCTCAATGCCGTCAGCTTCTCAGTCCACAGCCGCTCGATACGTGTCGTCGTTGATCGCCGCCATTGTCCCTTCCTGACCAGATGTCCACCTCCATGGCGAAAGCACGCCGGCCTGCTGCAACGCGCGATCTATACCAAGGCAATGCCGCATTTCTTCAAAGCTTTGCCGCCAAAGAGGCGAGCTGCGAAGCAGAAGCCGATGCTATCGATTGAAGAGCACGCCGCGCACCGGGCGCGGTTGGCTGACGTCCTCTTAACCAAGCCTAAATTCGCTGACGATACCGAGATTAATAGTACGGGCATCTTTAGAAAATGGGCGCAGCACGCAAAACTGTCTTATTGAAGCCGTATTTTCGCAATTACGGTGTGTGTTGACTTCTGTTACTCCAGGTAGTGCACCGAAATGAAAGTGGGCGATTGGAAAGCGACGATTCAAAGCCTCAGACGCGAGACGACGCAGGACTTCATTCTCTTTATGTGCGAGCATTACAACATCAGATCATGGGGTACCGGCCACAAGTACATTCGATAGTCTTAATAGCTCCAGCGCTCATCATATGTCAAT
>JAAOAT010000565.1:0-37670 GCA_013186855.1 Fusarium ramigenum
CTTGTCTTGTCTTGTCTTGTTTCTTTCTTGTGTCATTCTGTTTCTGTGATAGTCTTGACTAGCTAGAACTAAACTAACGTTGTTATCCGTCTTGTTGCATCCATTCCCATGTATAAGCCCGACATTGTCCCTCCTCAGTCTGTCCTGTCAGCTCCTCTTATCTCTCTCTCCCGCTCTCTCTCTCTCTCTCGCTGCCTTTTTTCCACATGCATATTCATGATTAGTCTTCACTTTGTTATTGCTTATTATTTCTAATACTTCGTGTCACTCGACTTCATTCCTCTCTCTCATTCCATGTGTCCTCAACTACTGCTGTGCTAGGTTACCATGCTTTCTGCTGAACCATCGTCGTCTCCGATCGCCGCCTTGGCTATGGATGGTGGGCATGTTGATGGGTTGCACAAGGGGAAGACGGAGAGTATTCAAATACCTCATGTCAAGACGACTGAGAAGGACGATGAATCTATTGCTTCCGGCTCAACCGACTCTCAGTCCCAGCTCAAGAAGAGACTCAGTGCAGATATGTCGAAAGAACAAGTTGAAGATCTGGTGCGCAAATTGACCATCGATGAGATGAAGACAAGATGGTTTGACGAGATCTTTGAAAAAGTCAAGTCTGAGCGTAAGTTTACATTTCAGTCTCTCTTCACTTTATGTCTTGACATTAACCGACTGCGTATATAGTGGTTGAGGAGCACTCACCAGCAGACACGCCTTCATCCTCAGAACCTTCAAGCCCCAGATCACACCCTGCCAAGCCTGCTTCTCACGAATCAACCCCCCGAGAGCCAGTTCGCGAAGAGCCGAATAAGAATGAATCAGCGTCTTCATCCTTCGACTCCAAGAGCAAGTCTCACAGCAATCCTTCTTCCAGCCGCAGCTCCCTCGGTAGTCCTACCACGTCTTACATCTCCGACTCTGCCTCTTCCCGTGCCTCCAATCGTCCTTCTTCACCCCCAAAATCAGCTATCCAAGAGTCCTCACCGCCTGCTCCAAAGCCCCGGCCATGTGTACGATTCTCTAAAGCTCCGATCATCCTGAATGAAGGCCCTGAGCCTCGACATCCTGAACCACGGCCAACATCTCGATCTGTGCCGCCTCCAGAACCGGTGAAACAGGGCCCAGCACTATCGGCTGTTGACCTGAAATGGGGTACACTTTTCGATGATAAGGGTGAGCCTACCAAGAGACTTGGTCAGGTTCTTCGAGGAATCGCCAACTACTTGGTATGTTATCGGGATAGGGGCATTTAAGTGACTGAACTAACATGAACAGATCACTGAATACAGCCCTCACAACTCACTCGTCGTCACTCCAGAAAAGCTCAATGCGTTCTATCTCGAATACAAGCTTGACACAGAGACGTTCCCCTTTCAGCGTATGTGTAATCTAACTGTATAACCACATCTCATCTAACTCTCTCAGAAATTTTTGACTGTCGACCACACGGAGCTCTTGATAATCTAGAAACACTCTATCAACACCTCCGATGTGAGAACCACCTGATCCAAAGACGCCCTGGAGGCATGCCACATATCCCGTCCCTCACGCCCGCTGGTTTCGAGCGTTGGATGACATGTCAGCTCCGTGCATTCCCAGATCAAGAAGCCAAGCGTCTTAACCACATCATGACCGATCTTCCCATCACAGCTGATGGCGTTCTCGTCGATGACAAGCCTGAGCGTTTACCGAAGCAGATTTCTCGACATCTTCTTCCAGCAACCCGGCATCGAGAGACGCATGATCTTGTGGTAGATGCTATTGCGGGGTGGATCAAACATACTGAAGAGAACGAGTCTGACTATGGACGGACCTCCTCTGAAGATGTTTATAAGATTAAGGAGGAGAAGTCGGGACGGTATAGACCTGATGACTATCGCGACCGTGAGAAGTATCGACGCGGATCGAAGGATAACCACAGACAATCGCCTTTATCCTCCTCCAGTCGATTTGTCTCCCGTGTCGGTTCAGACAGCACCATCCGTCCCTCAAAAGACTCTCCTGTATCTTCCAGCTCAAGCCACAGAGCCAGAAGCCCTGTATCCAACCGCTATCGCCACTCGGCATCTGCCATCGACAGTAGCTCCAACGCCGTCGATGCCTACGATATACCCTCACCCAGTCATCGCAACAGCCATCCCACCAGCAGCAGTCGACGCAGCCGAGACAAAGAGTATAGATACTCTTCAAGCCCCAAGTCAAAGTCGCCGATTGAAGCAACTCCAAGAACCTTGCCCCGTCGAGATGCTGATCGTCGATCAAGCTTGATCTTTGAAGAGACGGGCAAGGATCCAAGTGGCATGACTTACGATGAGTACCTACGAATGAATCAACGACCAATGAGAAATGCCGTCGTAGATGATGGTGGACATTATCGCACGACTTACTGAAAAGCAAAAAAGCTTCATGAATATTCTTTACATTTTTTCTTAATCTTGGGAGGTATCTTCTTTGTAAAAAGTCATCGGACCCTTTCTGTGCGCAAGGACTGGATCTGCTCCTTTTCCTTTCTTATTTCTCTGGATTTTCTGGGTGGATTTTACGACTTTACATGACAAATTGATGACACGCATGACCTATACTTTCATATTAATTAGCTATTCTTTCTCCATCTTTGGGTGGTTTGAACAGTGTACGATGATTTTTTGGTGTGGAACAACGAGGCTCTAGTCAGAAAATACCACGTTCGTTGCACGTTTACCTTGTGCTCTGTCCCTCCGATGATCGTTTCAGAAGAATGGTTTCTACTACGTTTTACAGCCACGTGGTCTGACTGCTTGTGTTATCTAAAGATCGATGGTTTGTGGCAAGTTATGTCTCGTGCGAGCTGATATATGTTGCGGCTCAAAGGAGTGTTGTACTCTACGGGGAAGCGGGAAAGGTAATACTGCTTTCTTATGTGTACGTGTTTTTGAATATCATCAACGCTTGACCTTGATGGATACGGGTATGCAAAGACCAAGAGCTGGAGGCAATGGTCCGTCAATATGGGTTATTGCACAACGAGTGTGGGTTTCAATAGTCAAGCAGTATCGTCAGTTCATAGCGCGATGTTTCCACAATAGGTATTACCCATATGTTAACTTGGACAGTCATGTCATTGATGCTATCCTCTAGAGTAAACTCGTGACCCTTTTCATGCCTGATATCATGAGTTGTTGAACAGTAAAAAACCGACAGTAATAATGTCAATAAACCAGACATGGAGTTTCCATCAACACCGTGCCATTAATATATTTTGAGGGCATTGCTGCCAAATGTCAAGAACGATCGCTATGCCGTAATGCACCGATTTTATGCAAATTTGAGAAAACACAACGGTGCTTGCTTCGGGAAAGGGTATCTGATGTGAACGATGGCGCGGTGTGCTGCGTGAGCAGTACGTAGTTGCGGTGAAGGCCATTACTTTAATTGTGACTTGCTAGGATGTGACAGTAAGAACGCTTTCGTATGAGAGGAAGCGAAACGTCATAAAGCGTAAAGGCGTGAGTCCACGCAGTGATGAGAGAGATGAATATCATAATTCGTAAGTGTTGCGGATAGGTGTTTGCTATCCGCAAACTAAGAGAGCCGGATGTCATGCCGGAGAGCCAGGATATGGAGAACCGAGACTAGAGAGGCTTGCGATGCTGGAGCGATTGACACGTTTTCGTTTCAGAGCTTGGTAATCCTTTTTGAATGAGGATATGCATCTTTGAAGTTCCTTGTCTGGATGTGCTGGCATTTGAATCTCGACGGCTTTGAGGCAGATGCGGAGATACTGGAGTTCATCATCATTTTCGCGCAATTCTTGCTCGCTGTTGTTTGTTAGAAAGGTGTTGAGAAAAGAGGCGTAGGTAAACTAACAGATGAGCTATTCGATTCTGAAGAAAGATAATGCGCTGAGCAGCACGTTCGGCACGCTCGATGAGCAGACCTTGGATATGCTGCGGGATATGTAAGTATATGGATAATCGAACGGAGAAAATAAAACGTACATCAGACTCTTCTTGTCGAGCCTTGAGATTTGTGACCAATTGTGACATCTCCTCGTTGAGCTGGGTAACTTCTTGAATAACCTTCTTGGCCTGAGCAACAGTCATTCCCATGTTGGCCGGAGGTTCTGGTTCTGGCTCCGGTATTGGCTCAGGATCCCTTCTAAGTGATGCTCCCAAATCTGAGAATCGTGTCTTGAACGCGGAACCTGGTGTGCTGAAGATTGATTCACCAGGACTGCACATATCCAGGCTCAATCGTTGATGCGCTTGCCGCGGTGATGGTGTGGAAGGTAAGGAAAATGAGACGGTCTTCTTAAGCATCTTTGTGCCCTCCAGCTGATCCAGTTGCGCGGTGAGAATATCGACGCCACTATCGTCGAGTAAATCATCGTCGCCTGAAGTGAGCTCATGCGCGAGCTGGCTCAACCTCTGCGCCAAAACATCGCGACTGTTTCGCGGGCGGTGGGTCCGACGAACAGAGGGAGAAGTGTTGTTTGGTGAATCGTTGATTGAAGATAGTCTTGAATGGCCAGAGATGTCCCTTTTGTGAGGACTCACTCGTCCTGTGGAGAATCCGAGACTTGAAGCCACACTCGGGCTGGAGAGTAATGAAGGCGTTCTCAATCCGGGAATGTCTTGGTCCGGGGCAGAGTCATTGTCGTCGTGATATCGATTGCGAAATTCATTGCGATAACCGTTGCTGAGGTTTCCGTAAGAGAAATAATTGGTGGCTGGTGTAGTGGCGGCAGAGGATGAATTGGAGAGAGGTTGTTTTCGATCTGGCGTCGAGAAGATGAATTGCTGATCCGAGACTGCAGACGCCTCGTCAGCCTCAGCTGCAGCTGCAGCGAGAACAGCAGCGGTATCCTCGTCGATGGCAGCGAGATCCATGATTTGATCGAACGTCAAGTGGTGTGTTTATGTTGATATTCTTTTCAGCGGTGGTGGCAGCACCTCGGGCAACGGCAGCGGCAAGGCAAGGTACGGGACGTCAAAGATAGATAGCGGCACCAACCTCGCCTCTCACGTCTAGTCAATGCGAACTCTTTACCTTTTGAGAGCTTCAAAAGGCCTAAAGGAGACCAACGCCAACGACGTGTTCAAGAGTGGAGCACTTGGAAGGGATCCCAGCTTCACCGACTCGATTCGACTCGCCCTGGGAGGCTGGACACGTCCACAGTCCACAGTCGCAGGGCCAGGCCGGACGTCCACCAACAATAGCCGGGCTTGACCAGCGCAAAGAAAAATTAAGGGCCCCGCGTGGGCCGCAGTGCAGGGAGGAGACCCAGGTAAGAAAGGGGCGCGAAAGAACAAGCGAAAGTAGTCGAGAGAGAAGCGAGAAAAAGACGATGAACTCTAGTTATGAATAGAAACTCAACTATAGAGAGAAGCCACCAAATCTCCCCGTTTGGCTTCGACACGGGCGCCGTTGGTTTGACTTTGGCCGAGTATGGTAACAGTAACATTTTCCTAGTCCTTGAGGCGGGGAATTGTGGCCATGATGGGACGGGAGATGGAACTGACCCATATTTTGTCCGGCCCAATCAGATTATACTGAAATCAAGATACGTCATCTTTTCACGTGTTGGCATTTGCTACAGCTCAGTTTTAGACGCCCAACTGTGAGTGTCTCTCGTTGAGTTGTCAGTCATAGGTTTCAGGACGATGCGCCTTTTTTCTTTGTTGCTGGGCATCAATGATGCTTCTGTCTCAGCCCTTTTCCAACGAAGAACTTCGCAAACGGTGTATCACGTGACTCCATCAGTTCTCGATCGTGGAACCCAAATCTTCTCAGGTATCTCTCCAACCACGAAGCACATGAAAGTGCATGCATGAACCACAAGTCTTGACAAACATCAAAACAACACTGGCTTGACCATGTCGAGGCTCTATATAAGCACTCAATAACCCTCATCTGGTCAGGCACTCCCTGTCCAGGCCTATGTTCAGACTTTAGTGATGTGCGTACCTGTGCTGAGGTGTGGGGTAGTTAGTTTGACTCGAGAGCGATCTCCCCAGACCAAGTTGGGCTCAAAGTCTGGGGAAGTTGCTCTTCTTTGCAGTCAAGTTAACCAAGATGAGAAGATGATGCATTGAATCGAGATTCTACCCGTGGACTTGCTTGTTTCCTCCGGCAGGGGCTATGTAATGCAACAAAGATCCTCGTGATACTGATCCAAGCAGTGTCAGATCAGGATTGACGTATGAACATCCGGTGTAGCATGTCATAACCGCCATATGCGATTCTACAAACTTTTCAAATTCGGGATCTGTAGGACTCTGGTCGAGTACAAGACCCTTGCTTCGAGAGCTGAGGTTTGGCACATCTACCGTAACACCACCAACTGGAGCACATAAACAAGGTCTAGGCCGAGGTCTTGGGCCCTTCTCCCTCAGAAGCATAGCCGTAAACCTACAATTCATTGGAAAAGTCTTGCAGAGTGGTGAGTGGTCTGTTGTTTATATGCGAGTCCATTTCCGTGGCCTGACCTTGCCCGGGGCTTCGCCGAGCTGAGAGGTCCGTACCCCGACATTAAAGCTCGGAGACCGGCGGTGATGAGGGGAAGTGTAAATGACAGGCTTCACTAAATTTGCTTGTTTAAAGTCATGATATGAATATTTATTGAGTAAAATTCATGATTATGGACCTCAATAGATGCTTGATTTACTGTATCAAATCCCTTGGGCCGTAGTCTCGAGCTTGAATATGTAAAAGTTGCTCCATGTCTCCGTGAGTGTGATGCAGCTTCTCCATCATGTGCCATTTACCCCTCTGGTCTAGAGAAATACTTCCCCATACTTGATCCCACTTGCAACCGTGCAAGCTCAGATTACAATGGCAGCAATTGGACAGTTCCTCCACTAGAATGACGTTCCGTTCTTATTCTTAAAGTGAAGAGTGAAATGGTCCCCCCGGAATCATCATTAGGTTAGATGCTCATTCAGTTCCGCCCGAGCACTTCCGTCTTCTTCCACCTTGGCTCGTCTCTTTCTCTCAACTCTCCTCCGAGTTATTCCATTTTCATGTGCGCGCCTGGTTTGTCTCACGCGACACTGTAATAGCATTGTTATTTTTAAATTCTCCGTCGTTCAAGGCACAAGATAGCGAGACTAACCGAAGAATAGCATCTGCCTTTACCTTACCTTGCGTACCTCCACCCTCCGGCCACTGCCTCGGCTTCTCCCGCTATTTGCACGCCTCTCTTTACGTTACCATTCGCGGGGCCGCCATCCATCATTGATACTCTACTCTGCACTGCTCTTCCACTCTCCATATCTTATCCTCGACTCACATCATCCTTTCTTTCTCTTCCCCACTCGCCAATTCTCTCGGACGATATAGTCGCTCGACTTCTCTCGTCTTGACTCTTCAATGACGACGCCGTGAGCTTGTCCTCCGACCTTTCAACTTCCTCGGACGCTCTTCCGCAGCGGGAACCCGGTCTCTCCCTCCGTCCGTCCGAGTCTGCCTCCGAGTCCGATTTCTCTTTCTACAACATCGTCACACTCTATTCTACCACCCTTTTTTGCTCTCTGATTCGACCCACGGTTGCCCATCATGTCGTGGAAAGCTTCAGAGCGTCTGATGGATACCATCCGTCACTATGCTCGGTTTCCCGCCACTGGTGTCAGCTTGCGCCAGATGGTCCAGTTCGGCGAGAAACCTTCAGTCGGTATGTCTTTGCTCGTTCCCGTGCCCATTGAGCACAGTTATTGACTTTGGGCTGCGAAAGGAACCCTATTCCGAGCTTCTCAGTTCTTAGCCGAGGAGCTTCCAATCCGTCTAGCTCATCGCGTGCAAGAGCTCGACGAGCTTCCGGATGGCCTTAATGAGATGCCCTCTGTCATTAAAGTCAAAGATTGGTACGCTCAATCGTTCGAGGTATGCGTCTCTGAAGTCAATTGCCAAAACCCGCAGTATTAACTCGACCGGTAGGAAATCACACAACTACCTCGGCCACAGTTACCCTCGGATATCCGAAGCCGCCTCATGAAACCCAGCAAAGCTATCGGTCGCAATGCTTTCCGCCTTCCTGCCGCAACCCCCAATCCCTCTATCGACGAGGGCGAAGCCGACGGTTGGGGCGGTCTTCAGAACGACAATGGCAAAGCCAAGGCCGCTGCGCGCCGATATTTTGCTATCGTTGACGACTCGAGCGACTGGCCCGCCGATCTTCACCTCTACAACCAACGTTTCGCTCAGACTCTGCACCACATCAAGCGCCGCCACGATGGCGTCGTTACCACAATGGCTCAAGGCATCCTCGAATACAAGCGCCGTCGCCAGCGTATGCAGATTGACAGCACTATCCAGTCCTTCCTCGACCGCTTCTACATGTCTCGTATCGGTATCCGCATGCTTATCGGCCAGCACATCGCATTGACAGACCAGAGCCATCATCGCGACCCCACTTATGTCGGTATTATTTGTACCAAGACCAATGTCCAAGATCTCGCCCAGGAAGCCATTGAGAACGCCCGATTTGTCTGTGAGGATCACTATGGTCTTTTCGAAGCTCCCAAGGTCCAACTGGTCTGCAACCCCAACCTGAACTTTATGTACGTTCCCGGTCATCTGTCGCACATGCTCTTCGAGACCCTCAAGAACTCTCTGCGCGCCGTTGTCGAAACGCATGGTATGGAGAAGCAAGCTTTTCCCGTTACAAAGGTTATTGTTGCCGAAGGCAAGGAAGATATCACCATCAAGATCTCTGACGAAGGCGGCGGTATCCCTCGAAGCGCTATCCCTCTCGTTTGGACTTACATGTACACCACTGTCGATCGCACACCAAGTTTAGATCCCGATTTCGATAAGAGCGACTTCAAGGCCCCGATGGCTGGTTTTGGATATGGTCTACCCATCTCACGTTTATACGCGCGCTACTTCGGCGGTGACTTGAAACTCATCAGTATGGAAGGGTAAGTGTTAGACAAACATACTTCCCAACCCGCCTGAGCAAACGCACCTATTCTGACTATGAACAAATCCGTCACTAACTCTTGTTTCACAGATACGGCACCGATGTCTACCTCCACCTGAACCGTCTTTCATCATCCTCCGAACCTCTGCAATAGCAATTACATAGCGCCGGCGCACAGAACCTACAGGTTCCCCCTTGGGTTCTTCGCAAACGACTACAAGGCCGAAGCCGCGAGATATCGGAACGGAAACAGGTGGGCGATGCCGAGGCGGTGGTCAACGCGCCACCACGAAGCAACTATACCAGTCCACAGGAAGTCTAATGGGTTTTTTTCTTACAAAAAGGGAATTATCGTCGCCCGCGGGAGAACCGTGCGCCGGAGCAAAACACAGACGAAAATATATCGTGATACTACTATATCAGCAACTACTACAAGAAACAACAAGAGGAAGAGCAATAAGAAGGATCAGACGATGACGATTACAAGGCCTCCCACGATATGCCCGCAGCTATACCACGCCAACAGGAACGCACAGCTCACTTGGATATTCGAAAGAGGAGGAAAGAGACTACTCGATTCGAGGGACGAAGATCCCACTACTCCAGAACACCGCACCATGTGGTTCACACTACCCGAGGGACCGATCTCCATGGAGGCCAGTCTAAAAACCAACGTTGGGAATCTCTACAGTCTCACAAAGCGTGCTGTTGCACGTATGTTTGGACAATAAACACCATTCGAGCTACGATTTGGTTATCATTATATTCTAGGTAAACATCCCTCCCGCTTGATATGGGAGGAAGAGGAACATCGTTTTGTGCAACGATGAGGGCACATTGTATGATGCATTAGGTATGGAGGCGAAGAATAGGATGGTGACGATCGACATTATTGGGAGGCTGTCTTGTTGACAGAGCATGCAAGCATGTATATGGAACAAAAATACTTCTACGGGAGTCTTGGTCATGGGTAGGAAATATCATTTGCACTTTGTTTTTCTGGTTAATTGATTTTGGCTTCGACTCCAATAACTGTGGTCGGGATGAGTATTACCTGATTCCACATTGATAAGAATTCCTCAACTTTGGGTGTGACGGCATATGAGATTCAACAGAAGTAAAGCAAAGCAACGCAAGTCAATTCACTAGGCTTTTCTACCTGTACTGGGCGGGGGGGCTACTAGCCTCAATCATTCTCATCCGCTTCCGCTTCCATTTCCATCATACCTCTCACTCAAGGAGATCGCTCAAGTCTGAGCTGTTGTGAGGCGAATAAAGCAGTCATTTTCTCCTACCCGATGACGATCGCAAAAACAAGACCAAAAAAAAAGAGAGACTTAAGAGACTAATCAGAAGTCTTGGTTAGAAGACACAATTCTGGGTTGTGCTGCATAACGGCTTCCTTCTACTTGCTCAGGGCGTCAAACATGTTGCGACTCTTCGTGGAGTGGCTTGTTCGCTGGCGCCTGGACGAGCCCTCAGCTTGATCCATGATGTTAGGCTGAGTGAAGTAGCGCTGAAGAAAGAGTCAGATAATAAGTTATTTCTTGTCATAAGCGCACCTACATCGTTCTTCTTCTGCCACTTGTTGCCGGCCTGTGGGAGACGATTCTGTTTCAAGTCTTAGTCTAAGATCAAAGCTTTATTAGTTCAGTAAACTTACTTTCTTTCCATCTCCCCACTTGTCCTCACATCGGGTTGAGACCTCCTTCATGGGAGGGATGTCGTCCCAGCCGTCGGCGAGTGTAGCCCCTTGGTCGCTGTCTTCAGTAGTTGATACTTCAGATGCTGAGCTGGACATGACGGTGGGGTTCTTGGACGCAGTGTGTCTCTGGCCCATAGGATCCCAAGCGTTGAAGGTGATCTTACGGGCGGCAGCCTCCTCCTCCTTGTCTTTACGGAGAGTCGTTGCAGTCGAAACACTACCGGTGGTGCTTGAGGTGGCAGTTCGCTGGGCTATCTTCAGGCCGCGAAGATGAGGAGGTAAATCGCTTGCCATTTGAGACACTTGCGGAAGAACAACCTTTGGGTTCGAGGATACAGAACCTTCGTCAATAGACATGCCTGCGAGACGCTCTGGCAGCAATTGTTGGAGATGAGGGGGGAGTGTAGCACGGCTAGAAGTTGTTGACATGTTGTCGCCAGCCACACTGGATGTTGTGGACGCATAAGTTCGAGTCGTGGAGGAGTGGATCGCGTGGGATGAGCCTCGAACGACTTCGTTGAAGATCTTGTTGTCATTTTCGTTGTTTGGGTCCAAGCCAAGAGATTCAGGTGAAGTGATTGGTGCCTGTCTGGTTAGTGACTCCATTCGATCTCCTCATGTTTATTGCTTACTCCAGGGAGATCATCTTCCTCGAAGAATTCAGCAACCTCAGTAGGCGCATGGTAACCTCGACTCATCACGTCTTCTTCCTCTACGGAGATATGGCCCGTTGCTTTGGGTATCGGAATCACCGAGGGCTCCGCGACTACATCCCATTGGGCACATTGGATACATCGCTATTTCACATTAGCTATAATTTGATACCATAGCTCGAGGAAGTCCCTACCCAATCCTCAAGTCTGCGCTGGGCCTTGGAGAAGGCAGCATATGGGAGTCTTCGGTGGCAGGCGGCGCAATCATGCTCCAAAACTGGAGTTGAACTATGTTCCTTGCAGACCATTCCGGTGTTCCCAGGGTCAATCTTTCTGCCAGAGTCCCTCAAGAAGCTGGTTTGTCTCTGTTGGGCCTTGGAGAACATGTCCCAGGGCTTCCACTCGTTACCTGCAACGCAACGAAACCTGGCAAGATTAGCAAGTTGAGCGCGAGGATATACAGAATAAGGGTCAAGTTTACTGAGTTGGTGCAGACTCGTTGGCTTTACTATATATCACTTTCTTTTAGCTTTTTTAATTCTGATGTTGATGGACAAACTCACGGCTTGTAGCCTCCTTTGTTGTTGTTGGACATGGCGATTCGCGGAAGGAGGTGATAGATGAGGATTCAACTTGAGATCCCAGGGCAGATGAGATATCTTCTGTGTTTTCGGATGATTTCAGCTGCGGGCGGGCAAATGATAGGAGAGTGACAGAAGAATGTTTGGGCTGTGTGCGCTCCTGTTGACTGCTTCAGGTCAGCAAATGACAAACGGACACTCGGCGATTTCAGCAGCCCCAGTCGCTGCTATTACAAACAAATGTGATATTAGAGCAGAGGATCTTTTTGTGATGTTGATGTCGGATCAAAAGAAGAGATCCGATGATGTTGAGTGTTGAGTGTTGAGGAGGAAGAAGGAAGGAATGTGCGAGGCTCGTGCGTTTAGGAGATACTTATTTGCAGTGGAGGCTCTTGCAGCGGCTTCAGTGGCAGTGAATCACTAAGGTATCCCCAGTTGCCCTCAGTTATCAATAATGAACAATACCTGTAGCTTGCAGGCGGGTGGCGGCAGTGTTTGGGGAGTGCCTGTTTGCTCTTCCTGCCTGAGGTTGATAACTACAATTTGGAGCACGCACTTTCAAGTCCCTCAAGTTGACATTTTGACCGGGCAATTCTTATCAGGTAAACGTTGCGCTTTCTCACTATGAGGAAACCCCCTTTAATACTGTTGTGTCGGTCTATCATAGTGTTCCAAGTGTTGAAACTACTGTGATTTAAAGATGAACACGTACCAAGATAACCTTCTGTGTGGCTGGCAGCAAGTGAGGAGGGGATAAGGGACGGGGAAGAAGGGAAACCATCCTTTTGAATATTGTGCTGTGTATTTGAGTAACTGTGTTACTGTAACTAAGGTACCTTGGTAGTTCAGCAACATCATATCAAACAACTCATTGGATGCTTGTATATATCATTGAACAGGTTTGCCATGAAGACATAGCCCAAATCATGTAGAACAATTTAATGAAAATCACTACAGGCCACAAGTCAGATTACATAGTAGCTTCAGTGGCGTAAGCCACTTGAAAGGATAACGTTTTGCAATTTGTTTGTTCGTTTTGAGATGCAGCAACCCGCAGTCATCGACCCCTTTACCGGTTCATGCACTGACAGATCAATATTAAGAGCACACATATCTAAATTGTAGTGACAGCCATGTCAATTGCGATTCTGGTACATATCACAAATTATATTCATGAAAACCAGTAGCTGAACGTATATGAATATCAGTTTTTGATAGTCAAGCAAGTCTAAGATGGATGAGGCTCAACATAGACCCACAAGCGATGTTCATCTGCCACATGGGAATCATCGTCCTAATTACACCCTACACCTTCTCTCATCTCATCGACATCGATCAAATGGTCCCCAGAAACTAATCACCATGCATGTCTAGTTCTCTACCCAAGCTTCCTCTTTCAGTGACGAAGACAGGGCTAAGACGATGCCCAGTCGCTTCCGACATTTTCACCGCCATCTACCCTACAGAAAATCCATTGAAGTCCTCACCGCTCAAGCGGAGCCGTCCATGGTGTTGAATTAGCTCGCTGTCCAAACCCCAGACGATCAGCTGGCATGTCCACGAGCTTGTCGATTTGCAGTTACCCCGATCACCACAAGGCTGTGCGTTGTCTGCGGACTGTGTGCATTTGGATGGCCAGATATGCTTAGGTCAGCGAGTGTACCGCGCTGTATGATTGGCATAACCATCTCGGCATCCGAGCGTAATCGGACTCACTGCAGGTCTTTGAAAAACTGCAAAAAGACTGCAGTATCTGTCTTTATGGAAAGATCATTCTGCATCTACCCTGCAACCTGCGAAAATCTATTGGCCTTCATCGCGTGGCTGGACGGGAGTATGCAAGTGACAGTGCCAACCGACAAGCAAGCATCAGTTTTTTGTTCAACATGCCAGGGTCATGCCATGTTGCTGCAGTGATCTCAACAGACGTGTCAAGCTACTGAGATATTCATTGACTATTCGTTGCTAACGGCGTGTCTACGGTAGAAACTGGTACCCATCGTCATGTTAAGCTTGGCGAACAACCCACCTACGGTAACAGGCTTCATCCATCTTCTCAAATCCACCATCGATAGACTTACTCTAGAGACGACAAGGTCAGGCCTAGACTGCAAAAAGACGCCCTTACCGATACAGGTTGGAGGTCTTCCAGATCAGGCCGATCCCATGTGGACGATACTCATCTTGGCCAAAGGATCTGGGGTAGGCAACCTTTTGACTCGCGCTTGTGCAAGCCTCAGCACTGGGCTGAAGTTAGAAGTCCAAAACGGCGTGACAAGCTCTCAGCCATGAGAAAGCAAGATATTGGCGCCCTTCATCGAAACAAGACTGGTAGTAAGACCTCCGAAAGAGACCGGTGCTCTGGAGATAACCCGCCCGTTGGGAAGAGCTGGTCCCTGAATCCGTGCTCCACGATAAGCTGTTGTCGATCCACCGAGCCAGCATCGGTTGCGATGAGCATCACTGGGTCCTGGATACAGTATGAAGAAAACAAAATAGATCGGCAAGACAACGCGCTTCGTGGCCAATGGTCCCGTCAAGCAACAACACTGTTCGATGACTTCACCATGAATGATGCCGCTGTGACAGTCGACCCAAGCGGGCTAAGATCGACTACCGTAGCTCTCGGGATGGACAGACATCGCCACATTCGTCCAATTCCACGCAAAGGAAAAGCTTGCAGCTTGCATTAAACCCGGCCAATACGGAACTGACAGCTCAGGTCCCGGTTGGCGGATCATCAAGACAAACGCAAGGCTCAGTCGGTCATGGTCACTCAGGACAAGCGGAACACGTCAAAAGTGAACCCGACAATGCGGTGACGGAGCATGGGTCCTTGACTGCTCTACAGCCGAGCTTTGAGTCTCAACCTCAGGATCACAAGCCCCTTTCCAATGCCGGAACCGCTGTTGAGAATTTGCTTTTTGATAACTGACGACTTTTCTCAGACGATGCCGATCATCAAAAGCATATTACTCATGCACCGTTCCTAGATTCTCGGACCTTCTGAGTTCACTTTACTGTTGATAGTGCACACGCTAGAGAAGGCCAACGGGCTCGAGGCTCCGGTGGAGCAGCACGGGGCGTCCCATCGGGAAGAACCCTTTGGCGCCTGCACTCCACAAATGTCAATTGATGAAAAACGTTAGGTCAGTTGGTCTCAGGGCTGGCTAGTCCTGAGAAGCGAAAGAGGTGGCACGAAAAGCGAAAGTGAGGCATTGAGACCAGAATAGACGAGGGCTGGGAATACGAATAATGGTGCAGGCAAGCATTGCTCTTGTGGCGCAGGCTTGATCGCGATCTTCAGCCAATTGATTTGATTAACAGACAGGGCAGAGAGTCAGCACTGCAGGAAAGAGATGGTAGCAAAGGTTTCATGGCTGATGACGGTGATGATGTGAGCCGGGCTGCTCAAACAGGTACAGGCACACTCTTCCAACTTAATGGTAGGCTGTTAGAGAAGAAACGGTGTAATGACGACAATGTTGGAGCTAAATCGATGGGATCGAGGCACACTTTCAAGACACGGCACGGCACGTCACGTTCAGGCACAGTTCGACCTCCTCATAGCAAGTTGAAAGCTCAGTATTGGTCATAAGCCAGACCCAAAAGCAAGTCTTCGTTTCAGAAAAATGCATTGCTCACCAGCCTCTATCTGTGCGTGCCGCGCTTGGGCATTGAGGACCATCATGGAGGCCATATCCCGCGGGCAGCAGGTCGTTCACAGGGTCTTTTCTGAAATAGAATTCATGATCCCTTCAACCTCAGCCACCATCGGAGGTCCCTTCAAAGGGTCGGGCTGGGAACTGAGTGAACGGACCCGTCAGAGATCTTAGGCACTGGCTTACTCGCATCATCTATCATCTGTGCATTCGGTCGCTCAAGTGACAAACGTGTCGCGCAGGGAACTCCTGGGCATACATAGCCTTGGGTCGTGACAGCGCATAGCCGGTTACGAAGCGACGCGCCAGCTAGAGCTTTGATTGATCGAATGATCGACTGGGTTGAGAATGCAGGGACAATCGCATCAGAGTTCACCCCGCCTGCTCTCGTCGAGAAAATTAAGGCCTAATATTGATTGATAACTACCGTTAGCTATGTGCTTGGCCAGTATAACCGGCTGCGTTTCAAGCCGCGGCATTGATAACGAGACCAACACCGAGGGAGGCATCCAATTTACCGTTCACTGGGTGAGATAATCAAAAAGCAACGAGAGGGGAAATGGAGGGGGAACATCAATGGGGACGACAATCATTCACGACCGCTGCACTGCAGACTGCGTTGCGAGATGGATCGACGCCTAGGTCGTCCAGTCTGTTGGGCCAGGATAGCCTTTCCTTCGAGAAGGTCTGCTAGACTATTCCACAACACCGGTGAACCCGGAAATGCTACCGTACGGGACCATCGTGACAAGCTCGCCTATAAATTTGTTGCAGGCAATCTCCGTTCCCCGGGCGTGTGTCCTTTGCATTGGGTCGATCCTGCAGCATCGTGACAGACAGACGAGGCCAGGATCGGAAAACGTGCCCCGAGTAGGAATTAGCAATGCACGGTGCAATCGTGGATATGGACACAGAAGAAGATTGGCTTTCACGAGTGCGAGTCTTGGTGTAGCCCAGGGGTTTCAAACAATGGGGATGAATGGATGGAGTGAAGTGGTACCTGAGGGTTTGGTACCTGCAGCAGCTTTCTGGAAAGTACCGAATGGAAGGGCCACTCACCCACAATTAGGCATGAAAAAGAACCCGTACGGACTACACTGTACCTGGCAGGCGGATTGTTTGGTAATTAACGGCCAGTCTGTCGAGTTACGGTCCGGCGGCTGGCCCCTGGCAGACGGCCCCACACCCCGGACGTTGGCTCGAGGACCGGTGGGATGGGATGGATCAGCATGATAGTGAGAAAAGAAGCACCCAATCTTGCTCGCGAAAGGATCAATCTCGCATGGATAATGGAATTCTCGAGTCTTTTTGGACCCTTGATCGAACATTTCTCGGCATACTGAACACTCTCTGATCTTATGCCAGCCAGACAATAGATCGGGGCTACCCTGATGTTAGTGGCATCCTCTGATATGTGATATCGATATCTTGGATGACGTTGCGACCACTGAACAAGCTTGCTTACACCTTGATCAGGCACGATGACACCATGTGTATCGATCACAATGCACAAGCAGAGGCAGCGAGAGGGGTTTCGACTTTCCAAGAACCACTTTAGGGCTCACAAGTTGAGATGATCAACTGTGAAAGGCTGAAAGACGGGACAGAACAGAACCTTCAGCTCTAACGGCTAAAAACCCGGGTGGCGTCTTATGCCCAGTTATGCCCTGAATGGCGCTGCATAATCCGCACTACCAACGGACTTGTACACGTGTGTGACAAGGGTCTGTACGTTTCGGAAAAAGCTGTTCCTTGTTTCCATCACATCAACCTCTTGAAGCTGCATTGCTTATCCTCATGTCACGGCTTCAGCAAGAGCCCTTTGTCATTCCCAAGCGTGTTAAAGTGATTCCCCAGCGTGTTTCGTCACTTCAACGGTCACAATGCCCCTCGTCGATATTCCCCTCTCCTATCCCCTCCCCCTTTTCTTTTTGCCCTCCAGGCCCCTGTGAGCATTAATCCCAGGGCACGTCCCAGCGGAAGGAAAAACACCCAAGGCTAGGCTGGATGTTTGATTAATGCCCCCCGGCTGTTGGACGACGGCCTCCCGCACGTACCAATTACTTGTAGCCCACGAGGGCCCTGAGGTAGGAACCTAAGGTTTGGGGATGAACGAGGGGCAAAGCCCAGCGGCCATTTCATGCGACCCCGAGACAGTAGACAGTGCCAGGACGCGAGAGGGCCTTCTGCAGGCTCTTGCGGCTGGAATTTGACAAGAGCGCCACTTGAGTAGTTAGAGATTAGGTAGGTATGAACCTGGATGCTCGATACGAGTTGAAGGTTCTTGCAGCAGGAAAGACTTGCTTGACTGCGCCCTTCATCTGAACTATTGATAGATAAATAAGTTGCGGTTGTACAACGGCCAATCTTCAATATGCAGTCCAGGGTGCTGTGGCGCGAGGCCACGAGAATCGACCGAGGCTGAGGCGGCAGAGCGAGCGCGTGTACGGACAGGTAGCGAGTAAGAAAACGCGTCTGCTCCAAAACGCACGCGTCTGGCGTTTTAACCGTGTGCCAATTTCACCATTTTGCTTGGCTCATTGAACGCCAAATTACAGCCTGCCTGTGGGGAAGCACAGCATTGTGATACCAATAAATTGTTCACCCACGCACGCCGTTAGTTAATCTTTGTTCGAGCTCGAGGCATGAGAGCGGTGGTCCTGGGTGACAAGACAGGCTGGATTGCTCATCTCCCAGGGCCTATCAATCGTGACCTGCTGCCGCGGTTGGTAACGTCTTTGGGGTCCTTTGGGTTACTATCACAAAATTGCGACAATTTGCAGCTCGGAGAGCCATGCCCCAAAAAAGAAATAAAACACGGGAAAACATTGAACGGTCCCGCCGCGCCACGAGATTGAGGTTGGGCTTGGACACTAGGATGCTCATCGCTTTGATCCCCGTGATTGTGACTGAACTGACTATGATTATGATAGCACCTCAGGCACGAAAAAGTTCCTAGTCGGCAAATAAATGGTCGATGTCTGCGACGCCGTCATCGCCGGTGCAAAATCCAATCCTGGAAAGCTTCTAGGGGGGCCAGGGGAGCTTCCCCCGGTGGCCCTAGGTCGTTTCTTGTGGTTTCGTTCGTCCCCAATTGTTCTGTCATCCATTTTCTTCAGTGCTAGCGAGGTTACGAGAGTCGTTTCCATTTATCTGGGACCGCGGTAGACTGACTGACTGACGGTCTGACCATTATTTCCAAGACCAAGGTCCAAGAACAAGAGCCGACTGGACTGCGACTGACTGGGCTTCAAGATGAAAGGACTAAGCCGCCCGTGATCTCTGTAGTGTCATATCATTCGCCCTCTGCCACTTTTCACGCCGGACATTCTAGCCCATACCAGTGGACAGCCAGAGTTGAGAGGGCCACACGACACCATGAAGAAGACACCCTAAGATTCGTTTGGTGTGCTCTTCTGACTCTTCTGACCCTCCCTAGGATTAGGAAGTCTTCAAATGATCCATTTCTCAGAACCTTGCACACCCATTGGATCTTGAGCGGTTGCTCTTGGATCCTAGTTTCATTCTTCGCTTGTCTGCGACAGTTTGACAAGTTATCCTGAGATTGGGAATTTCGCGTGTCGCTGTCTCCGATCTGATAATCTCATGAGATGGGTTTCTTCCTCCCTTTGCCCAACGATTTGCAAAAACTGCATGCTTATGCTTATTTCCGCATGGGATGGATGTGAATCAGTACTCTGACTTGCAGCTTGAGATCAGCACGAAACGAGGTACCGGTACCACCAGGGCGCCTTGACTCGAACTAAGTTCATAGGTAAGGCTTCGTTAGCAGGTCACTCTCCAGAGCTTCAGAGGGACTCCCGTGTGCCGGCAGCCCAGTCTGCTCCCGCTGCCGTGGGCCTTTTCTCCTGGGTTCTCAGTGCGGACTCTCACACTCACAGTGCTCGTCGTCAGGTCTCTTTCAGGGCTGCCTGGGGTGCCTAAGTGCCCTGACCGGAGCACGGGTACGTACCCGGATCTTGGCGAATAAAGCCTGAACTGAAAGTGTCGCTGTTGAGCTGGATTTTCCATTTCTTCGACAGGGGCGCATGTAGAGTGGAGAAAAGAGAGACTGGTGATGGCGTACAGTGACATGCGTTGGCCCAGGTCTACAGTTGGCTGGTGACATGGATACCTTTTCTCCCAGCCACCTTTCTACAGCGGCCAAGGTTCCTGCAAGGTCCCGCCTGCAGCTCGCAAGTACTTGGACTTGACCTCCTTTCCCGTTGGCGAGCCCTGGACAGAGCAAAGTCTCCATTGCTTCTTTTTCCACGGCTTCGCTGCACTCCACTCACTTTGGCTGTTGACGGATACCACGACACGCCCACCTCTTTTGGCCTCTGCCTGTCCCTTCTCACGCCCCCTTCTCGTCTCACCTGTCGACGCCTCTGGTGCTGTACTGACTCTGGCTTTGGTCCCTTTGGACTTTTCTGGGGGGAACTTGCTTGCTTCAGTATAGGTTGGTCGATGTTCGCTCTATCATGTCTGTCTCCCTGGATTTGAACCACGTCAGGGCTCACCCCATGTTCAGCTCACCTGCATTTCTCTTCCCTCTCTTTTCTTCTTCTTCCCCTCTTCTGACATATTCAATAATGACAATGACAATAAACAACATCTATTGACATCGCCCAACAATCGCTGAATCAATAAACACCCCGGTCATTATTCAAGCATCCTTCGCATTAATCACACTAAGAGGTCGAGCGGGAAACTCTTCCATCGCTGGGGCCTCTCTTTTTGGGGAGCAGAGCAACTGGGTTACCTTACCTTAACGTATTCGCTAGTGGCCTGAGGATCCTACCCCGATCGGCAGGTTCAGTTCAGTTCAGTCCAGTTCAGTCAGGTTCACCCCAATTCAAGCCACTCCCCCCCCCCTGGCTCGTGGCCCTTGGCCCTTGTCAAGAGCTTTCTCTCGCTCTCCTTTTCGTTAATATCGACCCTATCCACTTCTGCAATCACCCTCACTCAAGTCACTCCTTTTGCTCTTCTGGAACCTGGACCCTCTGGCGAGATCTCATCTCTTTTGATTGACGTTTATTCTCGTCCATCGTCGTCTCGATTGATTCTAAACACTTACATCCCGTCCCCTCTTTCTCGACCTCCCATTGTTCAGTTCCATTCACTCATCTACAACTTCGTTACCTTTACCGCCGCCACATCCACTCCATCCGATTAACAGTGCTACTGCTACTACTACCGCGAGAGACTGCTTCAGGGACCAATATTGCTATATACAATTGCACACGCTCGCTGCCGCACACTCACACCCACCCACCGTCAGGTCCCACGCTCGTTCGCCGCCGTTTTCCAAACCAACTTTTCCGATCTGAATGCTCCGGTAAAACGATTTCTAGCTCTTCGAGAGAGCTTCTTGTTTTTGGATCCGATTAGGTATATTCACTTGGCTGCCGTCCAATTCGGGGACCCTCCGAATAACATTCGTACCCCAGGACCCCAACTCATTCGCGTGTCACACTGCATCCGAAATAGAGTCCCTCGATCACAACCGACATGATGACTGTACAAAACGATTTGACCCATCGGGGTGTTTCTGGTCAACAGCTTGCCCTCGAGGATCGCTTTGAAGTACTGAAGGAGATTGGCGATGGAAGCTTTGGCAGTGTCGTTTTGGGTAGAGTTCGAACGGCTGGTGCCAACGTTGCTCGCCGAGGTACAGTGGTAAGTCAATACGATGTGCACCCTCTTGTGTGACAGCTCCCGTAACCATTTCTGCAGGTCGCTATCAAGACAATGAAGAAGAGCTTCGAGTCGCTAGCACCATGTTTGGAACTCCGCGAGGTCGTCTTCCTTCGCACCCTCCCTCAACATCCTCACCTTGTTCCCGCTCTCGACATCTTCTTGGACCCCTACACCAAGAAGCTCCATATCGCCATGGAGTACATGGAGGGAAACCTCTACCAACTGATGAAGGCTCGCGACCATAAGTGTCTCGACAACGCCAGTGTCAAGAGCATTCTTTTCCAGATCATGCAAGGTCTCGAACACATTCACTCTCACCACTTCTTCCACCGCGACATTAAGCCCGAAAACATTCTCGTCACTACCTCTGGTCACAATGAATCTGGCAACACCTTCCGCCGATACTCAGCTCTCGTTACTCCCCCTTCAACACCACCCACATACACTGTTAAGATTGCCGATTTCGGTCTCGCCCGAGAGACACACTCAAAGCTCCCCTACACTACTTACGTATCAACAAGATGGTACCGTGCTCCCGAGGTTCTTCTACGAGCGGGAGAATACTCTGCACCCGTCGATATCTGGGCTGTTGGTGCCATGGCTGTTGAAATTGCTACATTGAAGCCCTTGTTTCCCGGTGGAAATGAGGTTGATCAAGTTTGGCGAGTTTGTGAGATCATGGGCAGCCCTGGTAACTGGTACAACAAGTCCGGTAACCGCGTCGGCGGAGGAGATTGGCGTGAGGGAACCAGACTCGCTGGCAAGCTTGGTTTCTCATTTCCCAAGATGGCTCCCCATGCCATGGACACCATTCTGCAAACACCCCAATGGCCGACCTCCTTGAGCCAGTTCGTCACTTGGTGCTTAATGTGGGACCCCAAGAACCGCCCAACATCATCGCAGGCTCTTGCCCACGAGTACTTTGCTGATGCCGTTGATCCTATGCGACCCAAGTCTTCTGCTTCGCGAATCCTTGGGCGCAAGCAGTCTGACCTCAGCCGAAGCAGCAAGGAGGCTACTACTACTACACCCACCTCTGTGAAGCAATCTTGGTTCCGCAAGTCTCTCATCGGACGTTCTGAGAGCACCGACCTGGCTACCATGCAGGCCCAAACAAAGGATACCACTGCCCCCAGACCCGCACCTGTACATGCTTCATCGGCTGTTGAGGCATCTACTGCCAAGGTTCGCCCTGCTGCCGGAAAGAGGACCACCTGGAACAATGGCCCATCCAATGTAGCGCCCATGCCTATTCTTCCCACTGCGCGACCGATCTCGCCGATCCCTGATGCTGTAAATGCCCGCGCCAACAACACATACGACGACTCTTACGCTAATGGACATGGCCAGGGGAAGACCAAGAAACTTGGCCGACAGCTCTCTGTCGCTTCAAGCACAAACAACTACACAGAAATGCATCGGCAACAGGCCGAAAGGGCACTCAATGGGAATTCTGGCCTCGCCTCCCCTCCGAGTGGACAGAAGGAGAGCTTCTTTTCACATCTCAGAAAGCGTGCGCGGCGGTTCTCGGGACGACATCAGACCCCCGTCTCACCCGCCTATGACGACGACCTGGAGGCCCAGGTTGGATGTGGCCCTTGGGCTAGCAACCGGTCGTCCATGGTTATTGACCAATCGCAACAACAGGCTCCCATTCCTAAATCCGAGGTCTACGAATCCCTGGACAAGGCCCTCCGAGATGTTCAGAACAACCTCGATTCGCGACCTCCCGTTCCGCCCAGTCACCAGATCTCGCCTACCAGCACCCTCAAGCGACATCACTCGCTTCCTCAGCACCAAGCCCGGTCAGTAGACAACCTGATCGGTGCTGCTCGAGGTGGACCCATCTCTAGCCGAACAAGGAGGGCCCAAGCGACACATGGCGTGCATCAATATGAGGCTCCTGATGAGGAAGAGGAGCTTCTAGACGAGGCTCTGACTTCCACTCAACGGGCCGTCAAGCGCATGGAGCAGAACCAGAACAAGCCTCTTCGACAGTCGGCTAGCAACATTGGGCTGATGAACCCATATCCTACGCCGTCACCCTCAGCCAACGGTAATCAGGTCCTGTTTGCCGATGGCCACGAGGCTGTTACCCCCAGGCCACTGGATCTCAACAAGAAGACTGATAACCAGTACAAGTGGCCCACGCCACCATATGAGGAAAGCGAGTGGGCAGCATCAGCAGCCGCTAGCATCTGGGCTGCTGGCAGTCGCTTCTAAGTGTTTCGTCTTGACATACTGTTACGATTACGTCCAGTGGCGCCGAAAAAGTTATTGATATCGACTCGCATGGTCATGGTGTTTGGGTGTTTGGGTTGAGATATGCGACCCTTTTCTGATCTTTTTATCATTGTTGTAACGTGGGCGGTCCGTTTGATTTTTGGGCATACTGGCTTGACTATACATACTTTATTCCTCCCTTCGATTCAGCACTCAACATTTTCACCAAATACCCGGCCGCAGTGTTATGCCGCCTTCTGCACATTATTATTACTATTACCTCTTCGCCATCTCTCACTTTTTGAACCGTTTGCTCTTCTTCGTTTTTATACCTTGAGTATCAAATACCCCCTATAGACCACAGGCGAGCGCAGCCGCAGCAATCTGCTTGAAGCAATACCACACACATACCACTCAATCAATTTCTTTCCTTTGTCTCACTACTATATAAGAAAGGTGGAAAGGAGTCTGAGGTGCTTGGGCTGAATATGACCGGCCATTTTCTTTGTCATATTCTTGGGTTATCTTTGCTTGAATGGACAAAAAAAGGGTCAAACAGGACGCCTCCCCAGGAGATGGACAGAGTGACGGCCATACTTAGCCATCGTTTGCTTATTGAAGCATGTAAAAAAAGTCAGCGAGCATTTCATTATTCCCCACCTTTTCAGTCAATGCATTGGGAGACTGTCGAATCAATAGATGGAGTTTTTCGCCGGCCAGGATGCCAGACAAATTAGTTTGCAATTTTATGATCAAAGTATATAATTTTACGCGCCCCGGCAACAGGAGAAGGGATGCCTTGGTATGAGGAGGGAACCATGGGGTTAATCAACAAAATATCAAAACAATTACTGTTTCATGTGCTCTATGCTATTTCTGCTTGGACTGCCCAATGGCCTATGTGAACTAAGCATCGTGGGCTCCATGGAGAATGTTGGCGGTCTCGTTAACTCGACAAGAAGGTTTCTGCCTCCCTTTAGTAGTGGGGGATCAAGTCAGAATAATGAGGCAACATTTGTAGAAAGCGGGGAGGCAGCCAAATTAGAGATTGAAAGACAGGAGATGAGGTGGCTTGAGGATTGACATGCACGGTATTATTTGCACAATATTAAGCTGGGATGGGAATAAGCAAATCTCTTAGACTTTTGCGATATTACTATAGTTCACACGAGTGACCGTTGGGGCGTCATTGTTGCGAGCCACAATGTGATCAATGACATTGAGTTTAGTGAGATGAATCTGAAAGAGATCTTGTTCAAACAATTGAACAATGTAACTCAAGCCAGAGATGAGTTGAATTGGTTATGGATGAAGTGATCATTCATAGTCACGTGCCCGGCTAGAACGAATATCACGACGCTTACCTTAGGCAGCACTCACCTGTCCTGGTAAGCCAAGCCAAGAACTGACGACGAGCGGTGACTATTACGAAACGGAGACGATCTCTGTGTCTCTTTAAAACGTGTCAAACGCTCTTTTTGTTCTCGGGGGTCGTTGTCGACTTTTATCGAGTGTTTGTTCCTGAGCCCTACGTAACGATAGACGTTTCACGCTGAGCGACCATCGAATCAACTGATTCATATTGGACGGACTTTGAGAAAGCCGAGAACTTTGCGACGATCTTACCAGTGGATAATCTAAACATCTCACCAACTTGGATTATCTCATTTTCTCTAAAATATCGTTTCTTTTTGATCACTCAGCATCAATCATTTCAACCAAAGAAGAGGTTGGACTGGATCATCTCACGCGGGGGAGGGGTAAATTCGGTGTTGGCTGAAGGATTCATGGACTAATGGATGAGCATTTAACTGAGAAGCCTGGAGCTCTATCACTATCAATCAGCCCATCATGAGTCTCAATCTGCCAATGCGACCTAGCACAAGCAGCCAGCGGAACCGGGACAGTCGTAATAATTACTTCAACAGTTATACCCCCCCAAGCTCCACGGAGGCTATCAACGGGCCTGTTAGAGAATTGGTGAGGGAGCAGACGCCTCTGAATGATCGCTTGATTGTGGGTGTTGATTTTGGAACTACCTTTTCAGGGTGAGTACCTCAAGTTCACAGGAAACATGAAGCTAATGTTCGTAGTGTTGCTGCCGTATACACTTCTACCCCTGATGATATAGAAATCATCAAGACTTGGCCTGGCGGCAATGGTATCACATCGGACAAAGTCCCAACTGAGATTGCCTATGACTTTCCTCCCAATGCACCGCAAGGCACTGAACCAACAGTAAAATGGGGTTTCCAGTTCAAGCCAGAGGAGTCACGTCTACGCTGCATCAAGCTCTTTCTGGACCGATCTCAAAAACTTCCCTTCTACGTCAGCCCGCTCGACACAGCCGCACAGCTCAAGCGTTTCAACAAAAATGTCGTTGATGCTGTGAGCGACTACTTGACTCAGATTTACAAACATACCATGGATACGCTCACCCGTAGGTACGGCGAGTCGTTCATGGCGTCGACAAAAGTTGAGTTTGTACTCACTTGCCCGGCTGTTTGGAGCGATGCTGCAAAGAACACTACGCTACAGGCTGCTGAGAGAGCGGGTATGGGGTTGAGGTCCGAGATTCAGATGATCAGTGAGCCCGAGGCTGCGGCTGTGTATACGCTCAAGGCGATCCAGCCGAATCATCTGAATGTTGGCGATAATTTTATTGTTTGTGACGCTGGAGGTGGTACTGTTGAGTAAGTTTAGCAGCCCTTTCACGTAGCGTGGTACTGACATTGTGCAGTTTGATCGCGTATAAAATTATCTCACTCAAGCCGCTCCGTGCAGAAGAGTCTGCGGTTGGAACAGGAGGGTTGTGTGGAAGTGCTTTCTTGAATTATCGATTTGAAGAGCATGTTAGAGGCCGCCTTGGTCAGACTCGCTTTGATGAGATGAAGGCTAAGAAAGGCAAAACGTGGCAAATGGGTCTTCGATACTTTGAAGAGTTCGTGAAACGGAACTTCAATGAGGATGAGCATCAGGAAGTCAACGTTCCGTATGTATACCCGAATCCCTACTTGGATCTTACTGACCCCCCTAGCTTCCCTGGTCTTCCCGATGACGAAGATGCTGGGCTGGACTCAGGCTTCCTCGTCATGACGGCAGAACAAGTCAAGGACATATTCGAGCCTGTAGTTAAAGAGGTCTGTGATCTTGTCCAGGGCCAAGTCACAGGCCTTCGCTCCAAAGGAGGCATTGTCTCCGGCATCGTGTTAGTCGGAGGTTTTGGCCAGAGCGATTACCTATATCGTCGGCTCAAGAATCACTTCACAAGCGCTGCTCCGCCGCCGTACAGCGAGAGGCCTACGCACGCCAATGCCAATTCAACACAGGAGGCGGGCTCCATTGAAGTGATGCAGCCAGTGTATGCTTGGACGGCGGTTGTGCGAGGCGCTGTCTTGCGAGGACTGGAAGGCAACATGGTCATTTCTCGCAAGTCAAGAATGCACTATGGTACATCGTATGCTACTGTGTATGATGAGGATAGGCATTCTGTCAGTGAGCGATACTGGTCTCCCTTATGGGAACGCTGGATGGTCTCTGACCGGATGCAATGGCATATTGCAAAGGTACGTCTTTTCCATCCATGAATTCGTCACCAACTTCTGACACACCACAGGGCGAGGCTCTATCACCACTCGCACCCATCGCATTCCACTACACGCGCAACTTCCGCCCCGGTCAATCTCTTATCGTCACCGACGATCTCATAGCATGTGATGCGGACGAACCACCTGCAGCATACACTCGCGACCTGATCCACGTGTGTACCCTCACAACAGATCTCAACGCCGTTCCAAGGAGTTTGTTTACGAGATTAACGACGACGAGAGGCGTTGAGTTTGATAATTTAGATTTCACACTGGAGATGAGGGTTGAGAGTGCGGGCTTGGGATTTGAGTTGAAGGTCGATGGGGTGAGGTATGGAAGGGTCGAGGCTGAGTTTCACTAGGCCCTTTGATTTAGCGGAGTTATACGCGAGATATGGGTTAGAAAATGTGCATATATATCTATTGACTGAGTTGATCTTGGTTCTCATCTGTATTCCTAGTTGATGAAGTGACAGTTGGTGACATCGTAGGTTTGGCCTCACTGCCTGGCTTCTTAGTTTCTCGCTCATCTTTGGTTGGCTCAAGTCACTGAATACTATAACGACTCTACCTCGGGCTTGTTCTCGAGTTTAGCATTGTTTAAGAGTCGGCCTATCCCTTTGTTCGCCTCGAGACTCGACTTGCAGGAGGCTTGATTTATAATAGACGACCGCGAACACGCACGAACACCATGTTCTCCATTGCTCTCACACTTACAACCTCCTGAACAGATACCATGGATCGAAAGCCCAGCAACGACTGCGCAATGTGATATCTCATGCCACACCTATAAAAGCACGGCACATCACCTTTACCTTGGAATTACAGATTAAACAATACAGCTCCAAATACGTTCTAATACAACAACTAATATTTAATATTTAATACACCCAAGGTAAGTAAGCACTCAAGATGAGCTCCTATCTAAGCTTTCAATGGCCCAACCCCAAGGGCGTCTGCTGCTACCGCTCCTTCGACAACCCCAACGACCACTCCATCATCGCCATTAAAGTCCCCTGGCTTCAGTGGCCCAACGACCCGCTCGATGATGTCCATTCGCCTTGGTGGGTAATTCAAGATAAATCTCTCGCAGCTGTCAGACTCTGGAAGAAGATTCTTCACGAGAGGCTCTCGAGTGAGACGTATCATAAGCATATGAAGATCAGTAGTATCGTTCTTATGAATGAACAACTTAGACTGACCATAGATGATTTGGGGGATGGAGATGATCACCTGAAGTTATTCTATGGCTTTGCCGCTGATGAGATTGCAAAGATGAAAGAGGTCAAGGGGTTGGATCTTGGGAAGGATGTTGTTAAGTGGGTTGGGAATGGGAGAGATGCTGTTCCTGTTTTCAGAAGGGTTAGGACGAGAAGTACAGATCTTGTCTAAGAGGGTAAGTAGAATTACAGTTTTGGGATACGATGCCTGTAGTGGTGAGGATATTCAGAGCCCAGTCGTTTCAATCAATACATTAATAACGCCAACTTCATTCAAGACTTTTCATTAAGAGGATCCGAAGATGACTGGTTCCCCCATGACTCATAACACATAGTTATTCATCAATAATTTCGGTCTGATATGGTGCAGTAATGCCAGAAAGAACATGAGAACTCATTTTTGTCGACGGTGATAGACGCTCTTCTGACTGATACCAGCAACGTTTGTTACTCCTCAGGACTTTGAGACACCCTTAGGGAGCAAGAAAATATAGGACTTTAGAAGAGGTTATCAAAATATACTCAGTTAAGACTACCCTAAATTTAGACTAAAGTGCCGAACCTTTTGTTATTACTTAGGATGAAATCTTTTTCATGTATTTTGATGATCTTGAATACGTCACTTGAAGATGGATGGATTGTCCTTCCACTTTTCAAGGTGGGGTACAAACATCAACAGTTCTTCAACCTTCACTCTTTCACATTCATTCAATTTGAAGATGGCCTCTTCAGAGCATGCGTCTGCCCTATTAAAATGGGCGCGTTCTCAAGGCGCAAGTATCAATCCTTCAGTTGAAGTCGTTTATTTGCCCAAGACAGGCCTCTCGTTCCGCGCAAAAGCCCCTACAGCGCCCTCTGACACAATCGTCAGCATCCCCTCGTCTCTCACGCTCTCATATCTCAATACTCTTCCTGGCCGTGATGACCCAAAACCTTTTACCGCGGGGTTCTTGGCACAAACACCGCCGCATGTCATTGGTCGTTTTGTCCTCATCAAGCACTTTCTACTAAAGGGAGGGTCTTTCTGGGCGCCATATATACAGGCTTTACCACAGCCTGAGGACCACGATTCTTGGTCTCTTCCGCCATTTTGGCCAGATGAGGATGCCGAATTATTTGAAGGGACGAATATCGAGGTTGGCGTTACCAGCATAAGAGCCAATGTGAAGAGAGAATTCAAGACGGCGCATGATCTTTTGACCGCTGAGTCGTGGGAGCCTGACCTTCTTAAACAATTCACATTGACTTTGTACCAATGGGCTTACAGCATCTTCTCAAGCAGAAGTTTCCGCCCGAGTCTTGTTCTTGGGCCAGAGGATCAGCAACGTCTTCCCGAAGGTGTCAAGCTAGACGACTTTTCTGTTCTCATGCCTCTATTTGATGTAGGAAATCATGATATGACTACCAAAGTGGAATGGGTACGCAATGAGAGGATCAATGGCTGCAGTCTCAAGGTTGAAAAGGCGTATCAGGCTGGGGAACAGGTCTTCAACAACTACAGCATGAAGACAAATGCCGAGCTACTACTGGGATATGGGTTTATGCTTCCTGAGACGGAGGAGTTGCACAACGACTATGTTCATGTGCGGAAACGTCAGCCTGCAAAGGGTGAGGCTACAGAGGAGTATTATATCTCTCTACGACCTATTCGAGACCCCAGCTCCCTCCTTGCACGCTCAAAACAAACCGTCCAGCTCAGCGGTTCAGCCCCTATACTCGGAGCTTTCCAACATGTCCAGCACGACATGGTCTGGGACATATTCTGCACGCTCGCACCCCCCGAGCAACGCTCGACACTTATCAGCGAAGGCTCAGAGCAAGAGCAGCAAGAGAAGTTCTTCAGCGGTCAAGTCAGTGAAGACGGGCGAATGTTCCTTCAGCAGACTGCGGCCATCATACAGCACAAGGTCATGCAGGAGCTGGAGAGGTTGCTTGAGACGGACGTGGAGGTTGTGGGCGGAGGTGACTTGACAAGGAATCAGCAGTTGGCGTTGGATTATAGAGCGAGGTGTAGAAGAGTGCTTGAGAATACGCTTGAGGCTATGGATATGGAGGAGTTGTTTGGTGAGGATGACGAAGGGGACGAATAGATGACTAGAGGTGATGGTTGATGGGCTGCTCTACTACAGAGCTGAAGCTATGACGTTGACTTGATAGAGACTTTAAGATATAGATCAGGATAGATCCGCGGTCATGAAAAGGATTGGGCAAATTAAAAAGATGTCTTCGTTTGCTAAGATTTCTCGTTTGAAGATAGATACATACTAAACAAACAGTCGTGGTAGATTGTGACCCGACTCTCCATTCACATTGGCCAACTTGTCCAGTCAGAATCAGATGTATCTCCACTCTCATCAGCTCTTTACCTTAATCTCATTGCAACATCTGCAACATCAAGATCAATCAAGCATTCAGCGCATCTCGTATATTAACAGAGGGGTCTTTACAAGACTTACTCGATTCACGACACCCCCGCCATCATGACAGGCCTCAACCTGCTCGGTCTCATCACTACCATTGACAAGTACGTCCTCTCCCTCGTCACAAAACTCACAGAATACTAACGTCTTCAGTGCTCCTCTGGATTTCGCAACATATCACGCCTCTTACTACCGTCTCTTTCTCTCTCCTGACCCTCGCCCCCATGGCTTCATCCTCCCCGCCACAGTATCTCTAATGCCATGGCCTGTGTCCTTCACCATCGACCATGACAACCGCACCGTCACATTAAGCGAACCTGCCTCTGGCTCAACACTCACCGAGCATGCAAATGCTGCGTTTCAAGAAGCTGTCGATAAAGCCATTGACGATGACCTGTTTCCTATTCTGCACAAGGAACACAGTGAGTACTTTCGCATAGTCGGCGCAAGGGAGTTCGTGCAGGTCGAGAGGTTTGCTGCTCCGTTATTCGGCATTGCGACGAGGGGCGCTCACTTGACGGGGTATGTACGCGATGATGGTGGTAAGATAAAGATTTGGGTTGCGAGACGGAGTCGTCACCTCTTCAGCTACCCTGGTCTGCTGGACAGTACCGTCGCTGGTGGTATCAAGGCCAGTGATACACCACTTGCATGTATCAAAGCGGAATCTACCGAAGAAGCCTGTCTCCCGCCCGATCTCGTCTCATCGAGCGTGGAACCCGCGGGAGCGATAACGCTGGCGAACATCAACTCGAAGTCAAAGCTATTCCACTCAGATATCATCTACGTCTTCGATCTAGAGATGCCGGAAGATGCTATCCCTCGACCGGGAGATGATGAAGTGGAGGAGTTTGTGCTCATGGATTGTCAGGAAGTGATAGAGCGCATGTTGGCGGGACAGTTTAAGCCGAATGTGTGTCCTGTCATGATCGACTTCTTGACCAGGAAGGGGTTCATCACGAAAGAGAACGAGAGTGACTTTGAGGAGATTCAGAGGAGGTTGAGGAGAGAGATTCCTGTGCCGATGCAGTCTGATGTGTAGTGGGTGCAACTTGGAGATGTTGTATTGTGAAACAGATTCATTAAAGAGCCCCTTAAGCTTATGTTAGGCTTCGTGATTTAGGCTCCAGGTCCTAAGGTTTCTCTGCCCTTGTGTGTAGCCAGGTGATCAGTGTGTCTTGTTACAGTCTTCTAATTACAATAGTTTCATATAAGTTGACTACAAATTTGAAAGTTGAGGGCCACAAGCGAGTGGTTTCGCCGCAGTATTGGTTGCTGAAGAATCAGCGCAAGTAACGAATATCGAAAAATACAATGCCTTTGTGTGTACGAACCAACCCCAATTCATTGCCCTTCTCAAGACTATCACATCGTTTTCCCTAGTATGGTTTCCCAGTGTTAGTCACTAAATTCTCGCAGATCTATCTGTCCAGGGTAGTCAAACTCTCAGTACCAATATCACACTGTTTGCTGTTTTGGCGAGGCGAGGTTCCTTCCCGAACAGTACTCCTCCCTCCCCCGTCAGCCCACCAAAAAAGTCCACCTTACTCCCCCCAATTTCTACCAGCAAAAGGAAAAAAAACCTACCAGCGACAAACCCGTCAACGACGAATACTGCATTTCACGATGTGATACTGGGACAAGTAGCTCCTCGTACTTGTGAGTAATTATGGCGATATACGTCCGGTTGTTATCGTATTGGTACGTACTTTCTCCTCTTTGTCTGCTGACCTTCCTTCAACCCCGCCTTGCCACATCAGACGGGACTCTGCTTCACGCCGACAGAAGCAAAGCACTTGTTTGATATGCGCTGATGGCCATTTTCCTCTGCATTACGCTCGTAAGTACGAGATTATAATGTCTGCTATTATAGCCTGTCTCCAGTTTCGGCATGACTTGCACCGTTTGGTGACCTTTTCGTATTGGCACATCTCTTCTCTATCATGACATTCCCCCACAGCGTTCAGTCCATCACTGACATCTCCCCTTCCACGTCACATCCCTCTATGATTCACTCACACTCCTCCAACTACATGCTTTTCTTTCTTCTATTGTGGTTTCATATACTCTCGTGTCTTTCTCGTTCAAAGTCGATACCCTTGACGCCGCGGAAGCATCACCAAGCTCGGCTACCTTACACCAAAGACCAACACAACAACACTCCACTTCTGCACCACGACTGAGTTTATAATTGTAAACTCAACCACAAAAACCTTTCTTGCGAAATGCCACGTTGTCATGCCAAAACAATCGCTTCGGAAGTCCGAGGTCATTGCAGCCATGCCGTGAGTCGCATTAAAGTCACAGACAGCTTCGCCATCAGAGCACCCGGAAATGCTCCCCGAAAAATGGGTTGTGCTACTCACTATAACATGGCTTCCGAACGACATTGAGAAATCGATCGATCGACCCCTACGGAGGACGCGCCAGACAAACACTCAATCAACCTCGAGTCGTTCGAGTTTCCCAGCCAAGCGCCTAGCAGAAATCAATCATATCTGTTCAAACATGTACATCACAGTACGCGACAAAATGGGATAGCAAAGTTTTTTATCGATATGGTTACATCTAAAGCCACAAACCACCGACAAGCGGCTCAGATGCCCGCTGCCATCCAACTTCACTTTGGCGCATAGTACCAAGCAACCATGCGTTATCGATCCTCCTCAGTCAGGGTATCTCCCCAAAACTATGCATGGTCTTGCCCCCACCAATCCTCAGCAAGCCACATCGTTGCTTTCCCGCACCAGAAAGCCAGCTATTATCATATCACCCTATGTCTCTCTGCGCCAGGTACTCCCTGTTGATCCCAAATGTCCATATTCGCTAAGAACTATGACGACGTCTTCATTATCGATTCATCAGGCTTGGTTATGTCTGCCTCATTCGAGGCGGCATGCTCGAGTATTGTTCAAGCACACCGCGTCGCCCCTTTGAGCAAGCATGACACCTGGTGTAGCCATGCGGCTGGGTATAATGGTGGCTGATGCTCTCCGGTCGACGAAACATCCAAGCTCCCAAAAAGTCATGCAACTCATACAATCCATCTCTCAGCCCGGCGCCACCTCTACTCCTCCTCCGAGTCCGATTCATCACTAGACTCGGCCGTAGGTGTGGGGGCCTGCAACACAGGTTGGTTCTCGCCAGGCTCCTGACCCGGCCTGTACAGGTTGCTGAGATCACGAAGCTGCGCAATTCGTTCCTCCTGTTCACGGGCACTCATGGGCTTGTTCTTTTTGGGCTTCGCCGATGTCGATGATGCCTTCGTATGCTTAGGCGGCGCTGCCCGGCTCACTTCTGGAGAAGATGGCACGTTATTGTCCTTCCCGAACCCAGGCAGCACTTTCTTACAGAGTTCCCAGAGTTTGAGCAGAGCTTCATTACTCAGCTGGTCGATATCTAGCTCAAGCTCTCCGTCGGTATTCTCCTACAGGGTCGTTAGCACGTTGTCACTATCACGGGCGATACTGGTGAACTTACATTTTGGCCAGTGTCACGCTTGATGATATCGATAGCGCGGTCAAGCTGTGCACCTTCAAGATCATTGATAGCAGAAGCGATGGCGTCCTTGTCTGCCGCGGTGAGAGTCTTCTTCACAGCTTTCTTGGTGCCACTAGGCTTCTTTGCATTTGCCACACTTCCGCTGGGTTTGCGGGGGGCAGATCCACTGGGCTTAGGCTTGCTCGGCTTACTGGCCTTTTTAGAGGGCTTCTCCGGATGCTTTGAGCGGTGCGCACTGAGAGTCTGTTTCGCCTTCAGAAGACTTTCTTGTACGAGGTTAACGATGCTCTTCTGCATTGCGACCATGCTCTCATTAGGCGAGTCCCCACATAGAAGCTCGGTCAGCTTCTCGCTTTCCTCCCTCAGCTTCTTCTCAAGGTCTCGCACTTCCTTGCTGTGGTCTGCAGTTGGAGGAGCTGTTATCTCTTCGCCATCGCCATCGCCATCCTCGTCCTCGTCTTCCTCGTCGCTACCGTGGGAAGCAGCAGGAGCATGAGCCTTGGCGTGTCTTGCTAACCAGCTGTCCTTATCCTTCATCAAACTGTTGTAGTAGTCCTCCAATTGGGAAGCTACATATGACACGGTATTCCCTTGGTCAACACTGCCATTGAAGGTATAACAATTGGAAAAGATCAGCCGCACGTTCTTGTCAAAGTCCTTGATGTTGTTGATGTCGCCACTCTTGAGCATACGAGCCACCTTTCCCAGGTCCATGGGCTTCTTGATGATGGAATAGTAATGAGGGATGTTGAGTCCTTCAGCATCAACTGGCTCCATGAACCAGTTGTTGATGGCGTGGTTCTTGGGGGACATCAAATCGTTCAATACCTCTTCAGAAAACTGCAGCTCAGGCTTAAGCTTCTTTCGCGAAGGCTTCGTGGTATAGTCAATGTCCTTTGATTTAGGAGCACGGACGGTTCGTTTGGGACGATCACCCTCAGTGGCAGATGAGGCACGGCGCAGTTCGGTAGCTGCAGTATTGGCTTCTTGAGATCCAAGTCGCGGCTTTGACGACACGCTTTCGGCGGCGGGACTAGCGCCAGGTCCAACGGATGGCTTCCGAGCCATAGAATCGCCGAGAGAGCTGATACGCGACTCGCGGGGAGGCTTGGGCTTGGGGACCTGCTTGGGCTTGACTGCCTCTTCTTGTGGAATGGTGGCAACTTCTTCCCAGATACTTCGAATGGCATTGAACGCAGCACCCGTAACCTCATGGAGGGTTCCATTGAAGTTGCGGGTGTTGTCGTACATGAGAACCAGGGCATCCTGAAAATCACCGACCGTAACATAAGCACCATTAATATCACGAAGGGTCCGGTCAATCTCGGAAAGGTCCATAGGTTTCTCGATCTTAGCCAAGTAACTCTCAGCGAGTGAAGGCCACATCTTGGGGACTGAGTCTTTGAAATGGCCACCAGCCTTTGTCTTCTTCACGCGTCCTAGCACTTTGCGGAACTCGCGTCGTTGAAAAGGGGTGAGCGTTTGGTTCTTGAAATCGGCCTCATTCCACCTGGTAAGACCAGCGAAGCGAGAGACCTCCTTCTCGGGGGCAGACTCAGCAGAGTCCGGTTCAGCCTTGGAGACAGTGGATGTGACGTCGGCGGGTTCTTCAGATTTGGGCTCGGTCTTGGCACGCTTTGGTGCAGGCTCGTCTGTGGCATCATCCTCACGTTCGCGGGCTACCTTGGAGCTAACGGAAGTGTCACCAACGGGGGCATCCTGCATCGAGACCTCGGTGGAAGGCTTAGGGGCATCCTCCTCCTTCGTATCGATAGCCAACTGAGATAGGCTGGTAGGTTGGACTTCAGCCTCCGAGGAGGGAGCCGCGGTATCGTTGGAAGAAGCGGGAGCCTTGTCGTTTGTTCCCTCAGTCTTTTCGGGAGTACCTACAGGCTTGTCTGCCATATCGACGTCCTTGGACTCTTTTGGGGTCGCATCTTCAGCGGGCTTCTCATCTCCGGGCTTCTCTGCAGGCACAGCGTCTGTCATATCGACGTCCTCCTCTGTAGCCTTAGAGTCCTCCGTAGCCTTGGGCTCCTCCACAGGTTTGGCATCACCAGTCTCTTTCGTCTGATCACCTTCGGTCTTTTGCTCGTTCTTTTCGTCCGCCGAAGGCTCTTGAGAGGGCTTCTTCTCATCGCTCGCCTCTGCCATCTCTACGTCCTTGTTGACACCATTCTCGACGGGATGATCGTCTGCTTTATTGCCATTGACAGGCGCAGATTCAGGTGTGTCCTTTGGCTTTTCAGGTGTCGCATGCCTGATAAACGTGTCAGAGTGCTGAGAAACAATGTGCGCGTTTGCGCCATGCATCACAGCCGTATGGCACGCGACGGCACAGGCAAAAAAGCGCGCCATCAGAACTGAGGGGCAACTTACCCGTTGACTTCGGACTTTTGTTCCTTTTCTACTGTGGCATCGCGCGACGTATTCTCGTTTGTGGGAGCGGTCGCATCGGGGTTTGGTGAAGCCATAATGGCTGTTCGCGATAAAGGCGCGTCAATACAGGTCTAGCTTAGTTGACTCGTCGCGACATGAAATAACGATGCGCACGTGAAAACGATGAGTCGAGGATTATCGCGAGTCGACGTGGTGTTGATGCGCGATGGAGATTGAGAAGTGGATACGTAGGAATGGAGGCGCGTCGCGCAGTTGCGAAATTGGATTAGAAGGCGGGGGGTCGCGATCTTATATTGGTAGCTCCTCTGAATTCTGGCAGCCTAGCGGCAAAAAGGTAGGTGTAGGTAGGCGGAGTCGATGGCAATAGCTTGTAGCCTGTGAGAGGCAAGAGCAAGGTAGGTCGAGGTGGGAGGAAAAAAAGAGGAGTAGAACCGAAGCAATGACGCTGACAATGGAAATCGAACAGCTGATTTCGCGACGGAGTCTTTTGTTGCGCGTGAGGGTGCAGGTGCAGGTGCAGCGCAAGTGTAGTGCAGTGCAGTGCAGTGTAGCGTAGCGCAGCGGAGCAGTAAGTACAATACAAGGTAGAGTACGTAAAACGGAAAAGAGAAGAAAGAAGAAGGCCAGAAATTGGAGAAATAAAAAAATGACTAATCAAAAGACGAAACAGTTTAAGCAATTCAGAGAAGACTCTCGAATCACAAAACCTATTATTGATTATGGTGTGAAAGTGAATAAATGCGATGGATTGAAAGAAGTGATTGTACCTATTAAAGGTCAATCAATATTGATTGATTTGATTGGGGGAAGGCGGTGGTGATTTTTGGTGGTGATCGCCGGCTTCGAGAACAATAAGAACTGGAAGGAGCTCTTATCGTGATCGGGCGCGGAAGGTGCTTTTTGTGCTTTGCCGTTAACTGAAAAGGTGCAGGGTGGTTGCCAAGAGGGGAGGAACTCTGAGTGGCCAGTTGCGCTCGCAGTTCAGTTTTTTGCCAGTGAGAGAGAGCAATAGCGTTGGGCTGCTCAGCGCAGTGCTGTGCCGTGCTTGTTTTTTGCTGGCCGGGAACCGGAAGAGGGAGGGGGGTAGGGGGGGGTTGGATCTAAGGGGAGCCTCTGAGG